>JAIUZE010047622.1:0-14417 GCA_022085475.1 Heliosperma pusillum | reverse complement strand
ACAAACTGTTATAGCAGATTCTACGACTGAATCCGAGTACTATGCTGCTTAAGAGGCTGCGAAGGAAGCTATATGGATGCGTCAATTCTTACAAGGACTAACTGTAGTTCCTAGTTCGGATGACCCGATCACCATCTATTGTGATAATAGTGGTGCCATCTTCCAGGCTAAGGAGCCCAAGTCCAGCAACAAGTCTAGGCATGTACAACGGAAGGCTCACATGATCCGAGACTACGTGGAGCAAAGGGAAATAGTGATAGACAAGATTGCTACGGATGATAACGTCGCAGATCCTCTCACTAAACCATTGAGATATGATAAGCATGAAGGGCACGTTTTTTCCATGGGAATCAAACGTGTTCCTGAGTTGTATTAGTTGTTTTATATGGATTAGACACCTGTATCTTTTTCATAAAAACTATTTATGAAATCATCGTTTTGTTTTATATTTTGTTTTTCATGTGGGTTGTACTGACAACATTGAACACCACAAAGTGAACTGAATTACATTATATTTTGTTTTGGTCTGTAATCGCCTACATGAGCTGATAACTCTGGCAATTATTTTGTGACGTCGATTGATGGTGGGTTCAACGAGCCATAAGTCAAACTGTTGACTGATCGATCACAGATGCGGGTTATAATGATACTGCGCAGGACATTTTGTGACGACGTTATGGAGTCCTAAATGTTTCGGAACATTAGGGGCCAGGTCGTGGATAGGACATCCATAGTGTTCCTAGAGTCGATTCTTTTGACTATCGACTGTCTCTTGAGATAAAGGCAGTTTTTGGGTGACTTTGGTTTCTTTCTCATGGTCGACCATAACAGGAGGCTAAGTAGATTTTCACTGGGTCATTTCATACTGCGCTTGTATCTGCAAGTTTCGAGTTGAAGAAAATATCCCACCTTTATCAGGATATGATATTTCTCAAGGCCACTCGAGGAGCTGTAACTGAAATGCATGGCCATGCTCGAATGAAGATTCGTTTATCAGTTAAGTTACTCTCTCGTCGGGGAAACCACTCTTGATACTGATCACTTGTAAACTACGACCTTTGTGAATACGGACTTTGCAAATTGGTTTACATTGAGTGGGAGAAATTTATTATGGATATGAGAATCGGTTATCGCACATACACTTGTACGGACAAGTGGGAGATTGTTGGAGCTAGTGTCCGCCACAGTTAGTGCAATAACATAAATAAATCTCTATAGGTTCACAGGGTATACTTTGTATTGTAATCAGTTGATTAACGTTTATCGATAACGGTTGGCTTGCTAGATAAGTTTGACGTTATCGTCATACAGATGGCGGTGATCAACTGGTCCTAAAAGTCACACCTAAAGGATGTGATTGAGAGATGTGATTATTTGAGAAAATAATCATATTGATGCCTTATTAAATGACTAAAAGGTTAGTCGGTGTTTTTGACTAAAAGGTTAGTCAATATGATGATGATATAATTATTTAATAACGATTAAATAATGTTAGCTAAGACGAATTAACTGTAATTCGTAATTAAATATAAAATTTTATATTTAGTTATAGTATATAATGTGAGCTTAAACGAATTAAAATGTTAATTCGTAATTAAACATAAACCGTTATATTTAATTAGCGGGATTATAAATATACCGAAAAAGAGTCTAGATTACTCCTTGGAATTTCGGTCAAAATGGTAACAAAATAAGAGAAAAATAAACCTTATTTTTCTCCAAGTGTGCCGTGACCTAGGGAGTATATGGAAGAGTTTTACTCATTCTAACTCTCTAATTATTCATCATCAATTTCACATCTAAAAAAAAAAAAGAAAAAGATACAGACTCTTTTCTCTCTAATTTTTCTAGCAATTACAAGGGCATATCTCGATAAATCTTGGGTGAGACGATTAGGAGGATATCTGTTTTGATATCTGTTCTTAGGCCGTATTTACGAGGACTAAAGGTTATTCCTAATCCCTTTGTTTATTATGCAATTTCGTTTATGACCTGTTAATCATATAAATCGTAATTTCATTATAATCCTGTTAGATTAAAGGGATGTATACGGATATATTCCCACAGGTCGATCCTTAGGGAGATGGTGTTTCCTATATAATGTGAAATGTCTCGCAATTAGGTCTTATCTAACGAATATCTGAGTTTTGGGATTTTAATTTCTAAACTAATAAAAGGCATAAACGAAAACGAAATAAAAGCAAATGGAAATGAAAACAATAAAGCAAGTAATGAATTAACAATGATGAAAAACATATAGGGAAGTAGGTTCACACATGTAGATTAACATATTGATGCAATTGGATATGAAACATGCAAATAATTCCTTGTGAGTTCGTAAGAATGATGTGTTCATTACAATCATAGATCAGATGGTCTAGCAGGCTTTTAGGCAATTTACTAGGTCTTAATCTACCATGTCATGCTTTGTCTATTCAATTCAAGTATCTCTACCTTGGAAAAGAATTCCATTCTAGTCAATGATTTTGATCAGAAATCGTCAACCATCCTTACAATCCAAACATGCATAGACACAACGTTTTAAAGGCACAATTTCTTTATCCAATTATCATCTTTTAATTAACCTAACATGGCTACCCTACACCCTAGAAAGATGACTACTCACTCATGGTGATGTCTAAATCTAAGATGAAGTTAATAACAAAAACTAGGATAGACATGTTTATTTGGTTTTGACAATATTTTAAGACTCTTTATATGGCGATAATAACGACGCTAAATTGATAATCTAGGAAATGAAATGACGATTATAACGATGCTAAAATGAATCTAAGATAACATGGATGGAAAATAACTATCAAAAGTAGAAAACATAAAGACATTAAACAAAAGATAAGATAGGAGTACCTAGATGACGATCAACAATGATAATGACAACAATAATAGAAATCTCTTGCATAGAATAGTCGATCCATGAATCACAATACTTGAACCAAATAAAGTAGATTACAAAGATGAAATTCTTATTGATCTAAGCTACAGTTTTGATGTAGAAAAGACAGAAATAAACTAAGAACTAAAGACAAAAGGAAGAAGAAAATGTTCTAGACAAGAGAAGAGAGGCTAGGCTCTCTCCTCTTAATCTAGGTTTCTAATCTAAAGAGAAGTGTAAGAAGAGAAGAGAGGTGTTTGAAAAGAGGATGTGTTGAAGTGTGGTGGCTGAAGCTCTTTATATAGCATTAGGGTTTCGTGGGGGAGGGGTCATGCATTCATCACATAGGACAAAAAGGAGGAAGTCGAAGCAAAAGTGCGGATCAGCAGACATCCCTGATCGGGTACACCACTTACCCGATCGGGTAAGTTGCAATCTGGGTCCTTTGACTGTCGTTTCAACTCCCCTTGCATATGACTTGACTTCCATCATCCCCCTTGACCTCTTGAGTCGGGTTTGTTGATAGGGTTTGATGTAAAACGATGATTTCTTCGCCTAACTGATCGGTCTTCTGACAACTGCGACATCGTCTTTACTTCTTCTCTCTTTTGAATTAGTGAACCTTCTTGAAATGCCTGTCACTTGGTCAAGCTTGCTTCTTCAAATCGTCGGGTTCTAGGCAAATGCTCGGGAATATAGAAAAAGGGCGTAGAAACGTCACTTTCCCTACAAAACAGGTTAGAACATAGGAATTCGCCTAGAAGACGATATTAGCTCATAAAATGGTTTAACAAAGAACAAATGACATGCAAATTGAGCTAAAATGGGGATTAAAATCATACAAATATTCACTTATCAGCTCTTACGTTAGGGACTACTTTGCGGGTAGGACTCCGACGAGAGTGAGGATAGGTGGGGAGATGGTGGCTCCTCTTCCTTATACTGCTGAGCAGAGGGCTCGGCTCTGGTTCTGGTGGTTCTTATCTTCGATTTATTTCGGAGACAAGGGGGAGAGGCTTTCGAAAAAGCTTCTTCCTTTCCTATATGACTTGAGTAGCCTAGGCTGCTGGGACTTGAGTAGCTCGTACCCGGTCATGAGGGACTGGGTGGTATGCCGTAAGAAGAGTCACTATTCTTCTTATGATGTCTGCAGGAGGTGCAGCTGGAACACGTAAGTATCTCCGACCGCTTTCTTTTCTGTCTTTCATTTTGGGGAAAGGTCATAAGTAATGATCATTTGTCTTATCATCATCTAGAGCTGGATCATAGGGATGACCCCTTCCTTTCTCTGTTTAGAAATGATCATAGGAATAACCTTTTCCTTTCTTTGTCTTAGTGGGTTCCGAGGCCTTGGGTCGACTACCCGAACGCACCAGCTTTCGTAGCTGAGGTCCTACGTCCTAGGAGCTCGAGTCGGTTATTGCTGAGTACGCCCATGGGACCCGTGTGGTACTTGGGCGAGTGTTTGACTTGGCAGTGCTCTGATGATGCTTTTACGGTCCCCATCGATCCTCCAGGGTCGATGTTTAGGGAGCCTTCTAACGCTGAGAGAGAGGCTGACTTGGCTAGTGTGAGTGAGGATCCCCTCCTTCTTTTTGGCAAGGATTACCTAGGGTTCTTTCGTCGAAGATTGGCATACTGGCCGATCGTTGTAAGCGTTGTTTGCTTCTTGTATATATTGAATTTTGAGAAATGAAAAATTACTTGTTGATGAACCATTTGATCTTTGCAGGAGATCAAGATGGCGGGCGTCGAGCCCCCAACTTACCCTGAGTTGATCGAGTACACGGACGCGGCTGGCTCGATGACAGTTTCAGAGCTTCGTGAGTTCAGCGCGGCGGTGACTGATGCTAGCATGGAGAAGTGGGAGCACCTCGTGAGGAGGGTGAGCTTCCAATCCATGATCATCTTTGTAGCATAGGAATGCATTTGTCTTAATATTTGTTCGTATTTGAATGTAGGTGGCCCCGTCTCGGCATGTTGCGCTGTGGAAGGTGGCCAACCGGCTGCAGGCCACAGCCATGGTGGCACTCGTAGGTGGCCGGGACCGACAGGTAGGAATCTATCATTCCCTTTTCATTTATTGTTGCATTTTTTATTTTCAAAATGATTTTACTGACTGAAATGAGGCATTTCTTTCGCAGAGAGCATTGGAGCGTGAGCCGGTAGAGTCTCGGGCGGAGACATCGGAGTCTCGAGAGGAGATAGCTCGTTTGTTGAGGGAGCTGGAGGCCCGGGATGCCGAGATTGCCGCCCTCAAGATTTTAGATGGACTTAATGGCGACGAGGATTAGCCGTCTTTGTTTTGTTTGTAGACGTTGGATATTTTGAACTTTGTTTTGAATTTATTGTACATTTGGATTTGTTTTCGGGCGAGATCCCCCAGTTTTGGATTTGATTTTAGCGGAAGCCCCAGTCTGACTTACATATTCCCTTTTTGACTGTGTTATGACGGCTTGAGTGCCTTTCTGGAATATTTCTTCTGCTCCTGCGGGTTAGCTTAAAGACAGGTTTAGTAGTTGACGGTTTCTGCCGGAATTCACATAGAAATCACATAAATTACATGTAGCATACAAAATCCACTTAAATGATTTACATGTGGTGTATCGATAGCATAAACTGGCGCAAAATGAGTGCCTAAAAATGATAAAATGCGAAAAAAAATGTATGAAAATGTAAAATTGTGAAAATATGACCGACGATGGGGATGGTTACCCCCTAAAAAAAGAAATAAAAAGAAATATATTTAGAAAAATGGAAACGAAATGATTTTCCTAAAAAAAGAAAAGAAAAGACAATGAATCAGTGTGCGGATTGGACAAAATGTCAATTTATCGTCTGGAAAACCGAACCCGTCAAGGATTAGGAAATCCAATAAACCTTGGTAACTCGGTATAATTGCCAAGCCCTTATCCTATAGGGATCGGGAATCATAGACAAACATGAATTAGGAAGGTGAAAACGCTGGAAATCCTGAGAAAGAGCTTGAGGAGAGGCCCAACAAGAGCTACGACTCTTCGAAGGGGCGCAGCTGTTGCTGCGTCGTTTCCTGGGCTGATCAGACCCCGGTTAAACGAAGGAAAAGACGAATAGTATATATAGGAGCTCGATTGAAGGTTTTATTCATACAATTCCTTCTTCAATAATCCGTCTCTTACATAAAAATTCTCTAATCTAAAAAATCTTTAAATATAATGGATGCCTTTGAAAACCGTCTCAAAGAATGGGAAAATGAGTTCACCCATGTTGAGAAACATGACATGGGTGATGTAAAACTCACTCGTTTTTTTTTTGGACAATTCAGGAAATTGTTCGTTTGTTTTTAATAAAGTTGCAGCGGAAATTTACGTGTTTTTGTGGTTTTTGTATGATTATGAACGAAAATATAAAGGATATGACGTGCTCTAACTCTCCTCCCTCGCAAGGAATTCGACCTAGCCACGAATAATACTCAACCTTGTAAGGAAGAATATGGATTAATTCACTCTCGCAAGAACGAACTAACACACTTAAAGCTCGCAAGCAATAAGAATAAACAAGAAACTCTTGTATTAAACTCTCAAATTGTATGAATAATTCTGATTACATAGCTTGGTATTTATAACACTACTACTTACCTTAACCTAGCTAGATAGAAATTAGAAAATAGTGTGAACACTACCTTATTAGTAAATAAGATTACCACACTACTTTATTAAATTAGAAAACTAGAAACTAAGAAAAATAAGAACATCACACAACTCAACTTGGCAGCTATCACACGGTTTTGGCCCCCCTTGGAAACCGTGTTACACAAGCTATGTAAGACAGCTCAGTACACGGTCTTGCCACCTTGGAAACCGTGTCCACTTGTGCTTGATTCGTGTTCAAACTCCAATCCATCTTCACTCTTCCATGTTATCATATTTACTAAGCTTGATCCCATTTTGAAACCTTTGGAATGTGAGATACATTTCGAGTGATTAAGACTTCATTTTCATTATCTTCTAATGCTCCCGCATCATACTCCCCTTCTTTTTGAGAATTTTCCCTCAAATTATCGTATTCAAGATACCGTGACAAATCTCCAACACTTTGAAGATTCCATACTCGCTAGGTAACTCTAGCTTGTAAGCACTTGATCCATAGCATTCTAACACTTTGAATTGTCCATAGGCTCTTGGCATTAGCTTATTGTTTCTTTTTTATGGAAATCTTTCCTTTCTTAGATGCAACCAAACAAGACCGCGAACTTGAAAGACGGGCTGTCTTCGATCCTTGTTTGCTTTCTCCTTATATCTAGCATTAGCCTTCTCAATTTGGGATCTTACTTGCTCACAAGTTCGGAGAAAAGTAGCTTGCCTCTCTTTAGCCTCAAAGCTTATAATATCTTTCTTTGGTATGGAAAGCAAATCAATTGGCAAATACGGATTCACCCCATATACAATCTCAAATGGTGCTCGCCCCGTAGTAATCGATGGAGTTCGATTGTAAGCAAACTCGGCATGGGCTAGTTTAACATCCCAATATTTGGTGCTCTTGCTCACTAATCCTCTTCAAGCTCCCAAGTGTTATATTAGTCACTCCAATTTGTCCATCTGTTTGTGGATGATGGGAAGTGCTAAACAACAACTTCGTCCCAACCAATCTCCACAGTGTGTTCCAAAAGTAACTTAAGAACTTGACATCTTGATCCGATACTATTGTAAGTGGAATCCCATGTGGGCGAACCACTTCTTTGTAATACAAGTCAGCAACGTTTGTGGCATCATCCGTTTTGTGACACGGAATGAAATGAGCCATCTTTGAAAATTGATCTACAACAACCATAATTGAATCCTTCCCACGTTGAGTCCTAGGTAAACCATGTATGAAATCCATTCTTACCTCGTTCCATGGCTGCGTAGGGACTGGTAAGGGCGTATATAACCCCTTGGTGAAGGAACTCTTCGCCTTTTGACAAAACACGCACTAAGCTACAATGTTTTGCACATCGTTGATCATCTTAGGCCAATAAAAGTGCTCACTTATAATGTGGTAAGTTTTGTTGACTGATTAGTCTAGTTTAGTAGGGGTTAATAAGGTTATTTTGATGATTAAATGATGGGTTAAGAAGCATACTTGGGGATTTTAGTGTGTATGTCTTAAGTGTTGGTTTGGTAATGGACTTGTGTGTTTTAATGGGGTAATTGGATTGATTTCTTGCTATGAGTTAAGAAGGGCTTCTTTAGAGGTTAGTATTGGGCTAAGGATGTCATGAGAGTGTTGATTTTGAAGCAAGTCAAAGCCCAAAAAAATGAGTCAAAGTGCGTAAAAGGGAAGAAAAGCAGGCTGCGAGGAGCGGCTAGCTGCGTGGCGCGGATACTAGCTAGCCTTGTGGAGAGGGTAGCCTCCTGGAGAGGCTGAGCATTGGATTCCGACGACTCTTCTAATTCCTCTTTAATTCAGCCATTATGCTCATACTTTATGAGGTTTTATGAGGTTTTATTAGGATTTATGAAGATGCTCTTTGAAGACCTATAAAAGGAGGGATTGTTGACATATCTTCTTCCATCTTTTAATCATCATAATACATAGAATACACGTTCAATTTCTACTTTGTTTTAGTTATTTTGTATGGAAGGCTAAGTCCTACATCTTGGAACAAGTTCTTGAAGCCAAGTTAGTTTGAATTGTAAGACTTTTATTCTATTTCTATTTCATTATTAGAGTATCAAATTTAGTTTGCATTATTGTTGGTTTGTTAATTATGCACCTAGAATGATCAACTAGTTGTTATTAGTTAATTAACCGTTGCTAGATTAGATGAATGAATCTTTTGTTTGTTTATCTATTCCTTTGTAGCGATTATAATTCATCAATTCGTATGCTTTTCATCATCGTTGAGTTATAAAGGACTAAATTTGTATGAACCAAAGTGAAGGAACGCTTGTTTTCTTCTTTCGTTTATCTTTGCTAAATTCCATCGCTTTAACCTACAATCTCGATACAATTGAGCGCTTGACTAAATTGACGATATTGTAAGGAATATTTGTTTACGCTTGTAACTAATAATCATTCATATGTGGAATTAGAAGTCAACAACTTCATAGCAAAGTACTCAATATTGAAATAGAGTAGAAGAGTCAATGATCAATTCATAACTTATTGGTGGAAATTACTTGGTCCAAGAATCATTCTCATATTTGTTATACACTTTCAATTATTATATTGTCTTTATATTTCATTTCATTTTTGTTTTAGTAGACTTAGAACATCCACATATCAAAACCCCCATATAGTTACTTGCTTTTGCACACGTTTAATATACAAAACACCTTCGTTGTGGGATCGACCTCTACTTACACTTACTATTAGTTTGCGTTTGTAGTAGTTAAAAATACTGATTTGGAGACTCGGGACAAGTCTAGCCAAATTTTGGCGCCGTTGCTGGGGAGGGCTATTGTTTATTTATTTGTGCAATTGTTTTTTTTTTTTTTTTAATTTTTAGTTTAGATTTGGTGTTTGGGTTTATGCCGGACACCCGTTCTACTAACAAGAAGTTTTTAGATTTTGATCCAGAATTGGAGAAAACTCTTTTTCAGATAAGAAGGGAGACAAGGAGAAAGCTTCAATTCGACAAGCAAGACTAGAAAGAGGAGAAAGAAAAGATCAACATGGTACGAGAAACTAGGACTTTGAAGGAGCTCATCGCTCTCGACCTTACTCAACAACCTTTGCGCATTACATTTCCGGACTTGGATGACGGTGTCACATTTGAGTTGAAGTCGGGTTTGATCCACTTATTACCCTCATTCCATGGGTTAAGTGGTGAGGATCCAAACAAACATTTATCGATATTTCATGTGGTATGCACTAGTATGAAACCGAAAAATGTTACCAAAGAGCAAATCAAGTTCAGGGCATTCCCTTTTTCATTAAAGGATTCCGCTAATGGTTGGTTGTACTACCTTCCATCGGGTAGTATCACTACTTGGGCCGAAATGAAGAAGGTGTTTCTAGAAAAGTATTATCCCGCCTCCCAATCTTCTAACTTAAGAAGGAGATCTCAAATGTGGAGCAAAAAAATGATGAAACACTTTATGAGTATTGGGAACGATTCAAGAAGTTATGTGCACGATGCCCATACCATGGGTATAGTGACCAAGATCTCATCCTCTATTTAGTGTGGGGTCCACCCCAAGAAGAGTTAGCATGGCAAGTTCTAGCTCTAACCCATCATTGGAGAGCAAGGTTGAAGATTTGACTTCCTTAATGAGGGAGATGCTCATGGGGAATAAGCAACAAGTGCAAGCTTGTGGTCTTTGCTCATCCAATGTTCATGTCACCGATCGGTGCCCACTTCTCCAAGAGGAGACCGAAGAGGTCACGGCCGCTTACTATAATCCTATGCGGAGAGACCATCCCGGTTTCCAATATGGGAATCCACAAGGCAGTTTGCAACTACAAGGCCAACAAAATCAAGGCTCATCATTTGGACAACAATTTAGTCAATTTGAACCAAGGTTTGGTTCATTCAGAGGCAACAAGGTTCGAACTCATTCTCCTCTCAAGGTCAAACCTCCAGTCCATCCATGTCTACGGAGGAAATGATTCGGGATCTTACTTCTAATGTGGCCACTATGAAAGCTAATCAAGTGCAATTCCAACAAGAGACGAAGGCTAGCATTCAAAACTTGGAAAATCAATTTGGGCAAATGTCTAGTGCTCTTGGGAGACTTGAAGCTAACGATTCCGGTAAGCTACCTTCCCAAACTATTCCTAATCCTAAGCCTAATGCGAGTGCTATTACTTTAAGGAGTGGGAAGGAGTTGCAAGGGCCAAAAGCAAAGATTAGTGAGATAATTGAGCAAGAGGAGGAGGAGTTGGTGGTTGAGCCCATCGTCACCTCACCGTTGGTTCAAGAGGAGGAAGAACAACCGGTTTTTACACCTACTCGTGTGGATGCTCCACCGTTTCCTGAGGCACTCAAGAGGAAAAGTCGCCCAACACAAGACAAGGATGTCTATGAGACCTTTCGAAAATGCGAGGTAAACATCCCTTTATTAGATTTATTGAAAAGTGTGCCTAGGTATGCTAAGTTTATTAAGGAGTTGTGTACCATAAAAAGGAATCAAAAGTTGAAGGGTGTCCAAAAAGTTAAAGTTAATGAACATGTGTCGGCTTTGTTTCAACATAAGTTGCCACCTAAGTGTATTGACTCGGGTATGTTTACCGTGCCTTGTACCTTAGGAGACACCACTATCCCTAATGTTATGCTTGACTTAGGTGCTTCAATTAATTTTCTCCCTTATTCTTTATACAAGTCATTGAAATTGGGGCAATTAGTTAAAACAGGGGTAGTAATTCAATTGGCCGATCGTTCAAATGCTTATCCTAAGGGAGTGGTTGAGGATGTAATTGTAATGGTAGATAAATTAATTTTTCCCGCTGATTTTTATGTACTTGAAATGGAACATGATTCACATGCGGCTCCTATTCTTCTAGGTAGGCCATTCTTGAGAACCGCAAGTACTAAAATTGATGTGTCTAATGGCTCTCTTACTATGGAAGCCGATGGTCAAGTGGTTAAGTTTAATATTTATGATTCTATGAAATATCCTCGTGATGATCATTCTTGTTTCATGATTGATATTTTGGAGCCTTTAGTGCAGGATGTGTTTAATGTGAATGGAGGAGATGACTTGCTCGTAGTTATTGATAATAGCTTGTCTTGTGATGATTTAAGTTTTTCTCTATCTCATGATTTGACGAAAGTGGTGGCTTCTTTAGCCAAGATGGAAAGGCTTCTTATAATACCTTAATTTTCTAAACCATTAACTCTAACTTTGCCTAGTGAGAAATTGTTGCCATCAGTTTTGCAGGCACCCGAGGTTGAGTTGAAACCATTACCTTCCCATTTGAAGTATGTTTTTCTAGGTGATGAAGAAGCTTTACCGGTGATCATTTCTAGCAAGCTTACCGAGGAGCAAGAGGTAAAATTGGTGGGAGTACTTAAGGAGAATAAACTTGCAATTGGATGGACTATTGCCGACATCAAGGGTATTATTCCAACCACTTGTATGCACCACATATTCTTGGAAGAGGATGTCAAACCGGTAAGGCAACCACAAAGGCGATTGAACCCACCTATGATGGAGGTGGTGAAGAAAGAGATCTTAAAGCTTTTGCAAGTGGGTATGATATACCCAATATTCGATAGCAAGTGGGTGAGCCCCACTCAAGTGGTGCCAAAGAAAAGTGGAGTGACGGTTGTAGAAAATCAACATGGAGAATTGGTTCCCACCCGAGAACAAAATGGGTGGCGTGTTTGTATTGACTACCGTAGACTCAATGCGGTGACAAGGAAGATCACTTTCCCTTGCCTTTTATTAATCAAATGCTTGAGTGGCTTGCCGGTAAGCCTTTTTATTACTTTTTAGATGGTTATTTGGGCTATTTTCAAATTGCTATTGCGCCCGAAGATCAAGAAAAGACCACCTTTACTTGTCCATTTGGCACCTTTGCGTATCGACGCATGCCATTTGGGTTATGTAATGCTCCCGCAACTTTTCAAAGATGCATGGTTAGTATTTTCTCGGAATATGTTGAGAATTTCATTGAAGTTTTCAAGGATGACTTTACCGTGCATGGTGATTCCTTTGATAGTGGTTTGACTCATTTATCTCTTGTGCTTAAGAGATGCATTGATGCTAACCTTATCTTAAATTCTGAAAAATGTCATTTTATGGTAGAGCAAGGTATTGTACTTGGGCATGTGGTTTCCTCTAAAGGTATTGAGGTTGATAAAGCCAAAATTAACACTATTCAATCACTTCCCCACCCTACTAATGTTCGTGAAGTACGCTATTTCCTTGGTCATGCAAGTTTTTATAGGCGGTTTATCAAAGACTTTTCCAAGGTAGCTTCACCATTGTGCAAATTATTGCAAAAGGAGGTAGAATTCGAGTTTGACTTAGCGTGTAAGGAGGCATTTGACAAGCTAAAAGAGATGTTGACATCGGCCCCAATCATACAAGCTCCAAATTGGTCTCTTCCATTTGAGCTTATGTGTGATGTAACACCCGGAAATGTACCCTATTTTTATAGTGAAAATATTTTACGGATACTTTTCAGCGTATTTTAGTTTTATTTTAGAATTTAATGTTCCGAGTCAAATTTAGAATTTCCGAGTTCGTATTTGGAATTTCCGCGAGATTTCAAGTGAATCCCGTCTTAAGCCGTATTTGACTTTTTCTTGACTTTTGAGCCGTCTTTGACTTTCGTTGACTTGTTACCACTTACTCCCCTCATACTCACCCTAAACCTAATTCATTTCCCACGACTCAAATTTCTTTCTTCTTCATTAAGAAATCCCAAAATCCTTGCCTCCATTTTCATCCAACATTAGATTCGTCATAGTTCCTTCGTTTCTTGCTCAAATTCACGTAAGTTCGTCTTATTCTTCCTCTCTTAGCTTCCTCTATCCGTATTGGTAATAAAATTACCGTCTTTCTCGCTTTTTAAATTATCCGTCTTTCTCAAGGTGAATTATATTCATCTTTTATTATCTAATTGTATGTAGGTGGAGACTAGGAAGGTTTAGAAACCGTTTAAAGACGCGAAAAGGTAACGGTGAAGGGTTACTCGATATCATTTACGTGTTTTAATGTGTTTTCCATGTTAGAAATCGTAAATAGAATATGATTAGTAATCTTAGGAATCGTGTTGTTGATGATGGTTGTTGTTAGTTGATAATTGATATGAGAATTGATGAATTGGGATGATAGACGATATTTGTGTTATGCCTTAGTGAAATTGTGGAGATTTGTGTGACTCGTACCTGTCCGAATAGGACGCAGGCTGCGTCGTGGTGACGCAGGCTGCGTCACACGCTGCCAACAGAAATTTTCCTGCACTAACCCCTTTTCGTAAAATGATCATATCTCCTTCGTTACTTGCTTGTTTTGGGCGTGTGACATCCCGTTGGAACCGTAAGAGGATAAGCTATCACCTCCATTTGGAATTTCTGCATTTTCATGTCTAAAACTCTAGTTATGACCGTTTGAAGTGGACCCTTGTTTTCATTGGTTTCCAAACAACGTTGTTTTGGAGAGGTGATCTATGTTTTTATTCATTATGCTTGATAAACTTTTTCTAATGCTTATGTATCATGTATTGACTCATTTTTATCATATTTAACATATATGATTCCCTATTCTCATGTTTTGTGACGGTTTTTGGTATGTTCCCACTTTGAGTCGGTTTTTACAAATGATACGGTTTGAGCACTATTTTTTCTTGTGCTTTGTACTCTCATTCCCTTGGCTACCTTCCCGTTCGTAAGGCTGGAATGTCGGAGCGGAGAGGTATCCTACTGCTTAAATGCATGTGTTAGTGGGCATACGACGACGTTGTTGGGAGGCGAACGCTATGCGTTGATCGACCCGGCCGTCAAATGTTGTGTACTTGCGAGGTGGTGTTATTTGCATGTAGCGTACCGCTGGTTATGAGGCTTGAGCTGTTTTTCCGCCTCTTTCGTGAATTGATCTACCGAACTTGGGGT
>JAIUZE010047621.1:0-14484 GCA_022085475.1 Heliosperma pusillum | reverse complement strand
CTCTAAGCTATGGCTTGACGCCATGCAATCCGAGATGGACTCTATGTTTGAGAATGACGTATGAGATCTGGTTGACTTACCTGATAAGGTTCGGCCTCTTCAGTGCAAATGGCTTTACAAAATAAAGCATTCTGTAGAAGGACAACCAGATACATACAAGGCACGACTAGTGGCAAAGGTTTTCACTCAAGTGCACGGTTTGCATTATGATGAAATCTTTGCACCCGTAGTCATGCTGCGTTCCATTCGGATAATCTTAGCGATTGCCGCTTTTCATGACTATGAAATTTGGCAGATGGACGTGAAAACCGCCTTCTTAAACGGTTATTTAAAGGAGGAGTTGTACATGGTACAACACGAAGGGATTTCATGGATCCTAAAAATCCTAAGGAAGGTATGCAAGCGTACGCGTTCCATCTATGGACTTAAGCAGGCTTCTCGGAGTGGGAACATGTTAGACCAAGTGGATAAAGAGATGGTTTTACTCGATCGGTCGAGGAACCATGCTTATATATCAAGTCGAGTTGGGAGCAAGATTGTCTTCCTAATATTGTATGTCGATGACATACTCTTGATTGGGAATGACATACCTCTCTTAACTTCGGTAAAAGTTTGGTTAAAGAACCATTTCCAGATGAAAGATCTGGGCAAGGCACAAAGAATTTTGGGGATCCGTATCTACAGAGATAGATCACGACGGATGTTATCCCTCATTCAGGAGTCTTATATAGATAAGATTCTTGAGAGGTTCAGCATGACCAACTCCAAGAAGGGGAACCTTCCAATGATTTCTGGGATGCAGTTGAGTAAAGCTCAGGCACCAAAGACATCGGAATCTTCCCGACGGTCGAGCGCATGAGTCGGATTCCTTATGCATCAGCTATAGGATCGATCATGTATTCCATGATATGCACACGTCCAGACGTGGCATATGCATTGAGTATGACAAGTCGATACCAAGGCAATCCAGGTGAAACACACTGGATGGCTGTTAAGAATATCCTTAAGTACCTACGGAGGACTAAGGATTGGGTATTGACTTATGGAGGCGACACTGAGCTAGGCGCAATCGGTTACGCAGATGCTAGCTTCCAAACGGATCGAGATGACTCGAAATCTCAGTCTGGATTCGTTTTTACTCTTAATGGCGCTGCGGTCAGCTGGAAAAGCTCCAAACAAACTGTTATAGCAGATTCTACGAATGAATCCGAGTACTATGCTGCTTCAGAGGCTGCGAAGGAAGCTATATGGATGCGTCAATTCTTACAAGGACTAACTGTAGTTCCTAGTTTGGATGACCCGATCACCATCTATTGTGATAATAGTGGTGCCATCTTCCAGGCTAAGGAGCCTAAGTCCAACAACAAGTCTAGGCATGTACAACGGAAGGCTCACATGATCCGAGATTACGTGGAGCAAAGGGAAATAGTGATAGACAAGATTGCTACGGATGATAACGTCGCAGAGCCTCTCACTAAACCATTGAGATATGATAAACATGAAGGGCACGTTATTTCCATGGGAATCAAACGTGTTCCTGAGTTGTATTAGTTGTTTTGTATGGATTAGACACCTGTATCTTTGTCATAAAAACTATCTATAAAATCATCGTTTTGTTTATATTTTGTTTTTCATGTGGGTTGTACTGACAACATTGAACACCACAAAGTGAACTGAATTACATTATATTTGTTTTGGTACGTAATCGCCTACATGAGCTGATAACTCTGGCAATTATTCTGTGCAGTCGATTGATGGTGGGTTCAACGAGCCATAAGTCAAACAGTTGACTGATCGATCACATATGCGAGTTATAATGATACCGCGCAGGACAATTTTGTGACAACGTTATGGAGTCCTAAATGTTTCGGAACATTAGGTGCCAGGTCGTGGATAGGACATCCATAGTGTTCCTAGAGTCGATTCTTTTGACTATCGACTGTCTCTTGAGATAAAGGCAGTTTTTGGGGGACTTTGGTTTCTTTCTCATGGTCGACCGTAACAGGAGGCTAAGTAGATTTTCACTGGGTCATTTCATACTGCGCTTGTATCTGCAAGATTCGAGTTGAAGAAAATATCCAACCCTTATCAGGATATGATATTTCTCAGGGCCACTCGAGGAGCTGTAACTGAAATGCATGGCCATGCTCGAATATAGATTCGTTTATCAGTTAAGTTACTCTCTAGTCGGGGAAACCACTCTTGATACTGATCACTTGTGAACTACGACCTTTGTGAATACGGACTTTGCAAATTGGTTTACATTGAGTGGGAGAAATTTATTATGGATATGAGAATCGGTTATCGCACATACACTTGTACGGACAAGTGGGAGATTGTTGGAGCTAGTGTCCTCCAGTTAGTGCAATAACATAAATAAATATCTGTAGGTTCACAGGGTATACTTTGTATAATAATCAGTTGATTAACGTTTATCAATAACGGTTGGCTTGCTAGATAAGTTTGACGTTATTGTCATACAGATGGCGGTGATCAACTGGTCCCTAAAAGTCACACCTATAGGATGTGTTTGAGAGATGTGATTGTTTGAGAAAATAATCATGTTGATACCCTATTATATGACTAATAGGTTAGTCAGTGTATTTGACTAAAAGGTTAGTCAATGTGATGATGAGACGAAAGTTAGCTGAGACGAATTAACTGTAATTCGTAAAATTGAATATAAAAAGTTATATTTAATTATAGTATATAATGTAAGCTAATTAAACATAAACCGTTATAATTAATTGGCAAATTATAAATATAAGGATATTTATAATTAATGACGGATTATAATGTCGGTCCATGTAAAACGACGATTATAAGATATTACATTATATTGGAAGCTAAAATGACCGAAACACGGTATCCAGATACACTCGGGTTTTCGGGTCAATGGGTAGTTATTTGAGGAGACTAACTCTCCTCATATAAAAACCCAAAAAGTGCCGTGAGAAAGAAGAGACAAGAGATAGAAAATTCAGATTTTTCTAACCTAACCTAATTCTCATACTGCCTCCATCATTCACAAACTGACAAAAGTTAACAGTAACTTTTGACAAAACACAAAACCTTCTTCTCAACAGTGAGATCGTGTAAGAGGTTTACTTTCTAGCAAAAGAAAAGGGTATTTCTCGGAGCATCTTGGGTGCAACGATTAGGAGGATATCTACTTTGATATCTCTGTTCTTTACGCCAATTGCTAGGACCGGAGGTTGATTTCTAAATCTCTATTATTTTGTTTTCGTTTATGACTTGATAATCAAATTATTACTTTTCGTTATAATCCTATAATAATTGTATTGTGGTAATACCGATTTCCCACAGGCAAATGGGGTTAGTGACACGTGTTTCACTAGTTTATTAGCCTTGATAAACGACATGCTTCCAGATGGTAATGTTCTTCCCGTTAAGACATATGAGGCTAAAAAACTAATTAGAGGGGTGGGTATGAAATATGAGAAAATACATGCATGTCCAAATGATTGCGTATTGTATCGAAAATTATATCAAAACTTAACCAATTGTCCGGTTTGTTTTGAGTGGCGTTATAAGGATAAGGAAGGGATCCCGGCTAAGGTGTTATGGTATTTTCCAGTGATACCAAGATTCATAAGGATGTTTGCGAATAGCAATGATTCAAAAATGTTAACTTGGCATGAAACTGGAAGAATAAATGATGGGAAGCTAAGACACCCGGCAGATGGTATGCAATGGAAATCGTTCGACGCTAAGTATCCCGATTTCGGCATTGAACCTAGAAACTTACGTCTAGCGCTGTCCACTGATGGAATGAACCCACATGGAAACATGAGTACCCAACATAGTACTTGGCCAGTAGTGTTGGCAATATACAACTTACCTCCATATGTGTGCATGAAAAGAAAGTACTTGATGTTGTCGTTGTTAATTTCCGGCCCTAAACAACCTGGAAATAATATAGATGTCTATTTGGAACCTCTTTTAGATGATTTGCGAATTTTGTGGGATAGTGGGATAGAAGTATTTGATGCATATAGGAATGAAACTTTCAATTTGAGAGCGATGTTATTGTGTACAATAACCGACTATCCGGCTTATGGCGACCTTTCTGGGCATACGGTGCATGGGAAAGAGGCATGTCCATTGTGTGGGGAGGATATCGAGTCTGAATACTTGAAGTGTTCTCATAAGTATGTGTATTTGGGAAATAGGAGGGGCTTGGATCCTGACCATTGTTATCGCAAGCAGCAGAAAGCATTTAATGGACGTCAAGAACTTTGTCAACCTCCTAGAATTTTGAGTGGGCATGAAGTTTATCAGAAAGTAAAGCATATTGAGATAAAATATGGGAAGAAGAACGGCTCTAAATTGTCTACTCGTGGGTATAAGAAAAGATCCATATTTTTTGATAAACTTCCATATTGGCCTGACCTGGAGGTCAGGCATTGCCTCGATTTCATGTACATTGAGAAAAATGTCTGTGATAATATTATCAATACCCTCCTGAATGTTCCCGGTAAAACAAAGGATAACGCCGCAGCTAGGGAAGATATGCAAATGATGGGTATTAGGCTAGAGTTGGCACCACAGAAGAGAGGTAATGGTACATTTTTACCGCCAGCAGCTTATACGCTTTCACGGAATGAGAAAAAAGAGTTTTGTGCATGCTTGAATGGAATTAAAGTGCCACATGGTTATTCGTCCAACATCAAAAGCCTTGTGTCGATGCAAGACCTAAAACTCACCGGGTTAAAGTCACATGATTGCCACACTTTGATGCAACAATTACTATCCGTGGCTATTCGCTCCATTTTACCTGAAAAGGTACGATATGCTATTACCAGATTCTGTCTCTTCTTCCAGTCCATATGCGATAAAGTCATCGATCCCGATGATGCGGATTCATTGCAGGACCTCGTTGTCACCTCTCTTTGTCATTTTGAAATGTATTTTCCACCCTCTTTCTTCACTATCATGATTCACCTGACCACTCACTTGGTTAGGGAGATTTTGTACCTTGGGCCCGTGTACTTGAGATACCAGTATCCTTTCGAAAGATTGATGAAAGTCTACAAGGACTATACATCTAATCGGTATCGTCCAGAAGGTTGTATTGCTGAACGTGCTATATTAGACGAAGCTCTTGCATATTGTTACGCTCATCTCTCCCCTGAGGAGTTAATTGGCGTTCCAAAGAATCGTCATAGTGACTGGATGACCGGAAAAGGTATTAGGGGCCGGGTTGAAAAAATTGTGGCACGTGACATGTTACATTTAGCACATACGTATGTGCTAAACAACGAAGATGAGGTGCAACCTTATATTCAACAACACAAAGATGAGCTCAAATACGATCACCCAAACAAGAGCGAGATGTGGATTGCAAACGAGCATAAGAAGACGTTTGGAGAGTGGTTTAGGAATGTTGTCTTGGAGTATAAGAATTTGTATGGTGATGACATCTCTCCTAGGTTACTACGTCTTGGGTTAGGTCCAAATGACAGGGCCACTTTTTTCAGCGGTTTTGCTATTAATGGTTATACTTTTTACACCCGCGAGCAAGATGAGTTGAGCACAATGCAAAATAGTGGTGTGAGTTCTGAATTTGAGGCAATGCACTTTGCTACTTCAAAAGATAAAAAACCTATTTGGGGAAAATGCCTTTATTATGGTGTTATTCAAGAAATATTGGTATTAGATTACATTGATTTCACAATACCTCTGTTTCGATGTAACTGGGTTGATAACAACAACAATTGTGTTCGAAAGGATAAAATGGGATTTACGTTGGTCAATTTGGATAAGGTTGGCAATAATAAGGATGATCCTTTCATAATGGCATCCCAAGCTAAACAAGTGTTCTATGTCACCGATCCTATGGATAAGAAGTGGTCTGTTGTACTATCTATAAGGAGTAGACGGGGTGCACCCGATAATGGTGGGGATAATGATCAGGATGTCGTGTTTGAGGGAATGGATCACTCTTCCACTGTATCTTATTTCGACAATGTTGACACTGATCATGATAACATTGAAAGCATCTATATGCGTGATGATCATGGTGAAGGTATTTGGGTTAACGAAGAAACTATGTCGGGCAAGACAAGTCCCCGATCCTGAGGTGGTTAATAATGTGAGGTATTAGCTTATATATTTTTTTTTTTTTTAGTTTCTGTTATTTTTTTAAATAACTATCTTTCTGATTTTTTTTTAAATAACTTAGGAACGGCATAGTAATAACAAACGTAAAGCACTGATACTTTATTAGCTCGAACAGATTTGCATTTAGGAACCATAGCGGAAATCTTACAACCATAGCGGAAATCTTACATACAAGACCACAGGCCCTCCTATCCCATTACACTGCTATTATGATAGGCTGATACAGACACACACACAATTGACACTCAATATCTAACACAGGACGTTGCTTGGAATTTTTAGGTGTACATTGCTTGGAAAACAGCCACAACCTGGTTGTAGGCATCGACGATTTCTGAATTGGCCGACTGCTGACCATTCAAGATGGTCGGATACGGCACGTGGAAATAGTCCACTGTATTCTTCAGAAGCTCGGCGTCCTCGTCTGTGGCTACCCAGAGGTATGGTTCGACTGTTGATCTATTCGGAGCAACCCAGTCGCTCTTACCATGGCCTCTGAGTTGAAACATATTGCCAAGCTTAAATGCTGATTCTGCATCTGCAAGTGATGTTCCAAACTGAATGAGTAGTATCCCTTTGAATCCCCAAGGCGCCCATTGTGCCTTAATTCTGCTGACCGAGTATCCCAGCTCAATAAGCTTATTCCTCAAAGGAGTAAAGCTTTTGGCAACAAATTTTCCATCGTCCAAATGGCCTGGGGCATTCATTAGGACACAGTGATATGGACGAGCAACATTTTGAGACATTTCAAAAATAGACAAGTAATTTGATGGTTTTGGTTTGGTTTATTTGCAGTGAGTATTCTTTTCTGAATTTATAGCATTCAGTGTATTGTCTTTAGTTTTTGTTAGCTTTGGTCATTGTTGAAGATTCCCAAATTATTTAGCTTTTGGTCATTCATTATACAGTCTCCATGTTTTGGTTTCTGCTGATATTGCTGTGTATAGTGCTTATGATATTGCTGTCTTTGTTGGTTTCTGCTGATTATTATTGCAGTGTATAGTGCTTATGATATTGCTGTCTCTAATTATAATTAAAAAAAAATAAAGGTAAGCAACAACAACGGTTGTTGTAAATATACCCGTTGTTATTGCTTATAACAACGGTTATTAATCACAAACCGTTGTCATAGTGTTTATTAATTACAACGGGTAGACTACTTTAACCGTAGTCATTACTCTATCACAACGGTTTGTTTATAATAACCGTTGTCAATATTTGTAAATAAAGATGAAGAAAACACACAACACTAATAATACGACTGTACTGCAACACAAAAACTCTATCACAAAGCGATCATACTGCACCACTAATCGTCTTTCTGTCATCATCTCCCTTATTAATCAGGTATTATTTTTATCAACTATTTCTTATTAAGATTTTTTAGCTAGATTGTTCAATTCTTATTATTGAATTCAGTGTATTGTCTTTAGTGTTTGTTAGCTTTGGTCATTGTTGAAGATTCCCAAATTATTTAGCTTTTGGTCATTCATTATACAGTCTCCATGTTTAATTACTTCTTATTATTGAATTGTGGATTTTCTGAATGTCGTTTATTATTGAATTTGTGAATTAGTTCAATTCTAATTTTGCTTTATCGATTGAATAGCTTTGAATTGAATTAGTTTAATTACTTCTAAACTTAAGTCAAAAAACAAATTAACGTATCAACATTAATATTATTCAATAATAAGTTCAAACGGCGCCACACACAAATGGCGCCAAAACAACAACAAACAACTACAACCAAACAACAACAACAACAAACTAAATTGAGTCCGGGTAAATCTCCCGGATAGCTGCCACCGCTAGAGCATATGCATCAATCGGGTCAGCCTCGGCCAGAACCAACCCTTCCCACTGCTCTACCTGGGTCACTTCAACGAGGTCGACCCCATTTGGGAAACGGTGACGGTCATGTTCGGAAGCCACCCATAGATATGGCCCAGGCTGGTGGTCCGTGCTCTCAATAAAATCTTTTCGCCCATGCCCGGCCTTGTCAAACATTCTTGCCAGTTTGAATGCGGACGCACGATGAGCATCCGACATCCCAAACTCGAAAACGAGTTCCCCTGTAAAGTACCTGCGATGATAATTTGGCCACATCTTCTTGATTAAGTAGCCATTTCGAATAAGCGTATCACGGAGTTTCTTGTAGCTTTTACACACAACGTAGCCACCCTCAATATGACAAGGCATTTGTTTCATGATGCAAGCATATGGTTTAGTAAAAGTTTCAGACATTTTGTATGGTTGATGTTAGTATTGAGGCTGGGAAATTTTGTATGGTTTAGCAAATATGTTATTGATTGGAGTTGGGAAATTTTGTATGTGGTTGATAGCCTTGTATTGAGGCTGTATTTATAGAGACTTATTGATTGGAGTTATTGAGTCACATGCAGTTATTGATTCACATGCATGCATTGGTTCACATGCATGCATTGATTCACATGCATTTACAAATCCCAAAACGACTATACATTCACATGCAGTACGTTATTGATTGAGTAAATGTGTGAATGTATATATGCAGTTACATTTCCTATGCAGTCAATGCACTTACATGCAGTAAATTGAGTAAATGTGTGAATGTATATATGCACCGATGTCATTACTCTATCACAACGGTTTTAGTCAGCAAAACCGTTGTGGAAAGTAATAACAACGGTTTTTAACGAATAACCGTTGTTATTTCTCTATCACAACGGCTATGATGCACCGATGTCATTACTCTATCACAACGGTTTTAGTCAGGAAAACCGTTGGAAAGTAATAACAACGGGTTATTTAACCAATAACCGTTGTTATTTCTCAATATTATTATTTTTAATTAAAAGATATTGCAGTCCAAACCCGTGAATAAACAACAGCAGAACAGCTGTAACAGCAGAACCAGCATTGATTAAAGCATCCATTGAACATCATCAATGCCAGCATAGCCCCTCTATAAATACAGCCTCAAAACCTCTCCTTTTAATATTACATAACCCTAATTAATTACTCCAAAAATTAACATCATCAATGGCAGCAGTTAACCTTCCCAACGATGAGACAACCCTTACAAAATTGATTGCAGATGAGGAGGAGGCTCTTGCCGTAGTTCCCGCTGATCATCACCCATTGATTAAAGGATCCATTGAACATCGAAGGGATTATTGGATTAAGAGGCTTGAAGCAGTCCGACTTGTCAACCAAGCGTCGTCATCATCATCGTCCTCTGGCTACCCACGTCGGCCTGATACTCGCAGGTTGGATGCCGCAAGAGATATGTTGAGCTGTACCCGTCCTACCCTATCTCCACATGCAAGACGTGTACTTGCATGCATTGAATCTGTTATTGCAAAATACGAGGTTAATGATCCGGAAGTCATCAGTATCATCAATATTGTTCCGGATTGTTGGTGGCAGTGTGAGAAAAGCTTTTTACTCTTAACCGGAATTGTTCCGGATTATTTAACCTCTTTATTTATTTGATGTCGGATGAATGTAATGTACTTTAATATAAAATCTAGGTTATTCCTAATGAAATCAATGAGAAAGAATGTTGTTTAAAGTGTTTGAATTGATATGATTAATTCCGTTGATGTTCAATATTTTGATGTTTGATCAATAGCGATAATCTACTCTATATATATATATATATATATATATAAATAAATAAAAGGGTTTAGGGTTTAGGGTTTAGGGTTTAGGGTTTAGGGTTTAGGGTTTAGGGTTATTTTGAAGTAACACACGTATATTAATAATGATACTTAATAATTAAAAGTGATCCGACTCGAAAATGATACTTAATAATCATCACGCGGATAATAAATAAAGATTTTTATCGAATTAAATTAAATAACCCGATACTAGCTAATTAATTTTGGGTCGGACAGTTTCAGGTTTGTGTTGCAAAAACGGCCCGACTCGATATATAACCTCATCCGCTAGCATATTAACATTTAAATGATCGAATTAAATTAAATTAAATGAACAGACACACGAATAAACAGACACGAAAGCCGAAAGGACACGGCCCTCGCTCGCTCCCTTACCCAATTAAACTAACCCGGTAAAGTTACATACCCTACGAATCTAACCAGATCGGAATATGGCCTATTAACCATTTATTTGTTGATAAAACGTATGTACCCAATAATATATATATATATTATATATAGGTGGTAAAAAAGCAATAAACCGTCTTTTTTAATTAATTTGAGCATATATATATATGCATCAATATATCCGTCCCTTTTAGCGTACTTGAACGTAGTCGATCGACCCCATTATTTAATTTGGGAAACATTGACGTGTATATATAATACTTGCATGTGCATTATTGATGAATATGTTATTATTGCAAAGTAGTACGAGGTTAATGATCCGGAATTCATCATTAATTATTGGAGTATATATCATCAATATTATCTTCAATATTATTACAAAGTAGTACGAGGTTAATGACACGTGCCCCCGACCCAAAAGCGATCGACCCGAAGTAGCTACTAGCTCTAGATAGTGGAGTGCCCGATCCGTTACTGGCCACCCGATCAGTTTCAGGTGAGCTAGTGATGCATGATTATAATAACCAGTACCTTAATTAAAAAGAAAATGACCCGATTTGAGAATCACTAGACTCGATATATATATACCACATCCGCTTGACCTGGAAATTAACGACGACCCGCCCAATTATAAACATTCCCGAAACAGACACGAAAGCCGAAAGGACCCTCGCTCCCCGACCCAAACTAATAATATATAATGACCCGATCGATAAAGTTATTAATTACAAACCCGCCGAATCTAACCCGATCGGAATTGATTCCCAGGCCAAACCCGGTCCGAGCTAATAATTAAACGTAACTTACGCCTATAATATAAAAATTTAGAGCAAAGTAAAATAAATTAAATTAAATTTAGAGCAAAATTAAATAAATTAAACGTAATTAATGAATTTATTTTCGTGCCTCAAATTTTAATACCGCGCGCGCGTATCTTAAAAATTAAAAAAAAAACACATAATCTATAAAAACGGTTCTTTATAATACCATTGTTGTTATTACTTTCAACAATGGGTCATATTAAAGAAACCGTTGTCATAGTGTTATTACTTTCTACAACGTGTGTTCTTTAACCGTTGTCATTACTCTATAACAACGGTGGTTTTTAGTATAACCGTTGTCAATAGTTTCTCAAACATTATGGTAAGAAAACCTTTAGTTTCTCTTAATAAAAAATAATTTCCAATCCTATAGAGTAAATTAAACACACGTACATTAGCATCATCATCCTGCTCGTTTACAATCATCCTCGTTTACAACACAAATCTTTTTGTTTATTATCATCATCATCCTCCTCGTTCTCTTGATCATCATCCTGCTCGTTCTCTTTATCATCATCCTGTTTTCATTTTCATTATCAGGTAATTTTTGTGTTTCGTCTTTAGGGTTTTAAGATTGAAAGTTCATCTTTTTGTTTTCATTTTCTATTTATCGTTCTCTTTATCATCTAGTTTCATTCCTTTCTAAGTTTTTAGAGTTTTAGAATCTCTGCATGACTCTTTATTTGTTCAGTTACTATTTCATTCATTTTAAGGTCTTAGGGTTTTAGAATCGCTGTATGCATGACTCTGTTCCGTTACTATTTCATTTCTTTTGAAGGTCTTAGTGTCTTAGGATTATCATGGGTGAAAAATGGAAAAGAGTAGAAAACAATGATAAGGGGGATAAGCCTGGTGAGAGGGGTGCTTCGAAGTGCCCTGCATCCCTTGCAGCTATAGCGGCAAAAAAGCCGATGGAAATAAAATGGAGTGTGAAAGGTGTTCCTACTGGTCCAAATGCTGGCCATTTATCCACTTGGATTGGAGTTACAACCAAACAGTTTGCGCCTATTGATTTAGATGATTTCAGGAATATAAATCCTGTATTGCAGAACTTACTCTTGATCCGTATAAAGGTATGATAATTTCTTTAGCTAAATACCATTTTATTTTGCAGAAGTTACTATTACATAAGGCAGGAAGCCGTATAAAGGTTCGTATAAAGGTATGATATTAGACATCCGCTTATTAGTATATATGATGATGATGCAGGAAGCTTTCGATATTCCAGACTGCCATGATAAGTATCTATTACGTAAGGCAGCGGCAGTCTTAAGGCAGTGGAGGTGTGACCTTGCAAAATTACACTTGTATGTGGACAAGGAGACGGGGCAGATGCATAAGAGCCCACCGACAAAGTACCCCCACATCACTCAGCAACAATGGGATAATTATAAGGCGAAACGAGCTACTGAAAAGTTTCAGGTTAAGTATCCATGTCATATGTTTACATTTTTGTAAAACTCTACTTAAGGTGACATTTTTCTAAAAGTTTCAGGTTACATTTTTCTAAAACTCTACTTGTATCTATAATTTTCTAATTGTCTCATCTACTTGCGATTTTATATGATTTGAAGACCGTTAGCGCCAGAAATCGTGCTAACATTTCACAGAAGCGGGGGGTATATTATGGTTCTCGAGGCGGTTACAGATTGATAGAAGAAAATCTCGTAAGTAGCATCTATATATTAGATTTTTTTAATCATACTTGGACTTGATATACATTTATATATATATTATTTTTGAGTTAATGTGTAGGTGTCAAAGGGAGTGACTGACTTGAATCGGCACGTAACTTATAAAGAAGGGCACACGCCTAAAAGTTCCTGAACATGTAACGAATATGATAAGGAAGTCTTGGCCCACATAGTAAGTATTATTTTATTAAGACGGGTTTTTAATAACTTTATTGTTCAATTCTTGTATGTCTGACTATCTATTTATTTTAGTAACAAAAATAAAATTAAGTTTATTTAATATATTATAGGAGAATGTTTTGAAGGAGGTTGCGGAAGGGAAATTCACTCCGAGTGGTCGTGACGACGTTCTTGCTAGAGCGATCGGCCGTCCCGAGCATCCAGGTCGATTAAGGGGCGTCCCATTAAATGTCGGAGTCACGAAATATTATGGGACAACTAGCTCGAACAAGAAGAAGAAAAATAAGGGGAAGGCTGACATGGTACGTATACCATTTGTTATTGTCATTTAAAATTCACATGTTATTGTTTTAACAAATTGCTGATTCTACATTTTGGGCGTTCAGGTTCAGTTATTGGCCTCCGTGATACTGAAGATGAATTCTGGAGGCAAGCCTTCCGAAGAAGAATTGAAGATGATGGAGGATGTCATTAAAAAGGGTGAGGTAGTGCAACAGATTGGTCAAGAGGCAGACACTACTACCTTGCCAATACATGAGAAGACGGCTGAGAAGATGGGTGAGGTATCTACTGCTGCCGAGGTTTTAATACCTCAAGCCGATAAGGTAAATATGACTTCTTTTTTTTTTTTATGCATTTGTTCTTTCCAGCAGCCGTGCCTTTGATTGGTTTATTTTATTAGGTAAATGAGTCTAAAGAGGGGACGCAACCTGAGGAGACGGGTGAGGTACCTAATGCTGCTGAGGTTTTGATACCTCAAGCCGATAAGGTAAATACGACTTAACCATTCTGAACCTCTGCATTTGTTCTTTCCAGCAGCCATGCCTTTGATGGGTTAATTAATTTTATAAGGTAAATAACTCTGAAAAGGGGACGCAACTTGAGGAGTCGGCTGAGAAGACGGATGACAATAATGAGGTATGTAGATTATAAGAAGTTAGTATGAAGATGATCATTTATGATATATATTATATTTTGGTATTTAGTAAATAATATGTATTCTTTAGGCCAAAAAAAAGCGGGTAGTTCTTCTCACCGACCCTTCATCCGAGGATGTGGTTCGTGTTGCCCGGGGTTTGATCATATACCCAAAGCCCAATGACTCAGCGGAAACCATCTTGGTTCATGGCGTACCACTCTTGCCGAATCATGCAAAAGTGGAGATAGCGCTAGTCGCGAAGGGCTGTGAAACACGTAAACTGCCCGTCCCAGTCCGTGACGACCTTCTAATTCTGGCAGATGCGGTTCACTGTTTTGTCCAATGGCCTAATAGCCACATTTTCCTGGCTCGTGATCAAAAAATTCAACAGAATGTAGCCGGGGTTAGAAAAATACATCTAATTTAACCCGCCTTTTGTCTTTGTTCATCACATTCATAAATAGTGAAATTTATATGTTATATTTTTGTTTTGTAGGTAACAAAAAACATGGATAAGTCTAACTCGATAGACAATAATCTTTCTACTACCTCGTCAATACAACAACTTGATGAGGGATTTAATCAACTCTCTTTATATTTTAAGTTCTACTATCGCCTCATCATTGAAAGAGCAACTTAATTTAGTTAGCCACATGTAGGTTGTGAAAGGTAGCACA
>JAIUZE010047620.1:0-32044 GCA_022085475.1 Heliosperma pusillum | reverse complement strand
TACTTGCATGCATTGAATCTGTTATTGCAAAATACGCGGTTAATGATCCGGAAGTCATCAGTATTATCAATATTGTTCCGAATTGTTGGTGGCAGTGTGAGAAAAGCTTTTTACTCTTAACCGGAATTGTTCTGGATTATTTAACATCTTTATTTATTTGATGTCGGATGAATGTAATGTACTTTAATATAAAATCTAGGTTATTCCTAATGAAATCAATGAGAAAGAATGTTGTTTAAAGTGTTTGAATTGATATGATTAATTCCGTTGATGTTCAATATTTTGATGTTTGATCAATAGCGATAATCTACTCTATATATATATATATATATATATATAAATAAATAAAAGGGTTTAGGGTTTAGGGTTTAGGGTTTAGGGTTTAGGGTTTAGGGTTTAGGGTTATTTTGAAGTAACACACGTATATTAATAATGATACTTAATAATTAAAAGTGATCCGACTCGAAAATGATACTTAATAATCATCACGCGGATAATAAATAAAGATTTTTATCGAATTAAATTAAATAACCCGATACTAGCTAATTAATTTTGGGTCGGACAGTTTCAGGTTTGTGTTGCAAAAACGGCCCGACTCGATATATAACCTCATCCGCTAGCATATTAACATTTAAATGATCGAATTAAATTAAATTAAATGAACAGACACACGAATAAACAGACACGAAAGCCGAAAGGACACGGCCCTCGCTCGCTCCCTTACCCAATTAAACTAACCCGGTAAAGTTACATACCCTACGAATCTAACCAGATCGGAATATGGCCTATTAACCATTTATTTGTTGATAAAACGTATGTACCCAATAATATATATATATATTATATATAGGTGGTAAAAAAGCAATAAACCGTCTTTTTTAATTAATTTGAGCATATATATATATGCATCAATATATCCGTCCCTTTTAGCGTACTTGAACGTAGTCGATCGACCCCATTATTTAATTTGGGAAACATTGACGTGTATATATAATACTTGCATGTGCATTATTGATGAATATGTTATTATTGCAAAGTAGTACGAGGTTAATGATCCGGAATTCATCATTAATTATTGGAGTATATATCATCAATATTATCTTCAATATTATTACAAAGTAGTACGAGGTTAATGACACGTGCCCCCGACCCAAAAGCGATCGACCCGAAGTAGCTACTAGCTCTAGATAGTGGAGTGCCCGATCCGTTACTGGCCACCCGATCAGTTTCAGGTGAGCTAGTGATGCATGATTATAATAACCAGTACCTTAATTAAAAAGAAAATGACCCGATTTGAGAATCACTAGACTCGATATATATATACCACATCCGCTTGACCTGGAAATTAACGACGACCCGCCCAATTATAAACATTCCCGAAACAGACACGAAAGCCGAAAGGACCCTCGCTCCCCGACCCAAACTAATAATATATAATGACCCGATCGATAAAGTTATTAATTACAAACCCGCCGAATCTAACCCGATCGGAATTGATTCCCAGGCCAAACCCGGTCCGAGCTAATAATTAAACGTAACTTACGCCTATAATATAAAAATTTAGAGCAAAGTAAAATAAAATAAATTAAATTTAGAGCAAAATTAAATAAATTAAACGTAATTAATGAATTTATTTTCGTGCCTCAAATTTTAATACCGCGCGCGCGTATCTTAAAAATTAAAAAAAAAACACATAATCTATAAAAACGGTTCTTTATAATACCATTGTTGTTATTACTTTCAACAATGGGTCATATTAAAGAAACCGTTGTCATAGTGTTATTACTTTCTACAACGTGTGTTCTTTAACCGTTGTCATTACTCTATAACAACGGTGGTTTTTAGTATAACCGTTGTCAATAGTTTCTCAAACATTATGGTAAGAAAACCTTTAGTTTCTCTTAATAAAAAATAATTTCCAATCCTATAGAGTAAATTAAACACACGTACATTAGCATCATCATCCTGCTCGTTTACAATCATCCTCGTTTACAACACAAATCTTTTTGTTTATTATCATCATCATCCTCCTCGTTCTCTTGATCATCATCCTGCTCGTTCTCTTTATCATCATCCTGTTTTCATTTTCATTATCAGGTAATTTTTGTGTTTCGTCTTTAGGGTTTTAAGATTGAAAGTTCATCTTTTTGTTTTCATTTTCTATTTATCGTTCTCTTTATCATCTAGTTTCATTCCTTTCTAAGTTTTTAGAGTTTTAGAATCTCTGCATGACTCTTTATTTGTTCAGTTACTATTTCATTCATTTTAAGGTCTTAGGGTTTTAGAATCGCTGTATTCATGACTCTGTTCCGTTACTATTTCATTTCTTTTGAAGGTCTTAGTGTCTTAGGATTATCATGGGTGAAAAACGGAAAAGAGTAGAAAACAATGATAAGGGGGATAAGCCAGGTGAGAGGGGTGCTTCGAAGTGCCCTGCAGCCCTTGCAGCTATAGCGGCAAAAAAGCCGACGGAAATAAAATGAAGTGTGAAAGGTGTTCCTACTGGTCCAAATGCTGGCCATTTATCCACTTGGATTGGAGTTACAACCAAACAGTTTGCGCCTATTGATTTAGATGATTTCAGGAATATAAATCCTGTATTGCAGAACTTACTCTTGATCCGTATAAAGGTATGATAATTTCTTTAGCTAAACACCATTTTATTTTACAGAAGTTACTATTACATAAGGCAGGAAGCTGTATAAAGGTTCGTATAAAGGTATGATATTAGACAGCCGCTTATTAGTATATATGATGATGATGCAGGAAGCTTTCGATATTCCCGACTGCCATGATAAGTATCTATTACGTAAGGCAGCGGCAGTCTTAAGGCAGTGGAGGTGTGACCTTGCCAAATTACACTTGTATGTCGACAAGGATACGGGGGAGATGCATAAGAGCCCACCGACAAAGTACCCCAACATCACTCAGCAACAATGGGATAATTATAAGGCGAAACGAGCTACTGAAAAGTTTCAGGTTAAGTATCCATGTCATATGTTTATATTTTTCTAAAACTCTACTTAAGGTTACATTTTTCAAAAAGTTTCAGGTTACATTTTTCTAAAACTCTACTTGTATCTATAATTTTCTAATTGTCTCATCTACTTGCGATTTTATATGATTTGAAGACCGTTAGCGCCAGAAATCGTGCTAACATTTCACAGAAGCGGGGGGTATATTATGGTTCTCGAGGCGGTTACAGATTGATAGAAGAAAATCTCGTAAGTAGCATCTATATATTAGATTTTTTTTAATCATACTTGGACTTGATATACATGTATACATATATTATTTTTGAGTTAATGTGTAGGTGTCAAAGGGTGTGACCGACTTGAATCGGCACGTAACTTATAAAGAAGGGCACACGCCTAAAAGTTCCCGAACATGTAACGAATATGATCAGGAAGTCTTGGCCAACATAGTAAGTATTATTTTATTAAGACGGGTTTTTAATAACTTTATTGTTCAATTCTTGTATGTCTGACTATCTATTTATTTTAGTAACAAAAATAAAATTAAGTTTATTTAATATATTATAGGAGAATGTTCTGAAGGAGGTTGCGGAAGGAAAATTCACTCCGAGTGGTCGTGACGACGTTCTTGCTAGAGCGATCGGCCGTCCCGAGCATCCAGGTCGATTGAGGGGCGTCCCATTACATGTCGGAGTCACGAAATATTATGGGACAACTAGCCCGAAAAAGAAGAAGAAAAATAAGGGGAAGGCTGACATGGTACCATTTGTTATTGTCATTTAAAATTCACATGTTATTGTTTTAACAAAATGCTGATTCTACATTTTGGGCGTGCAGGTTCAGTTATTGGCCTCCGTGATACTGAAGATGAATTCTGGAGGCAAGCCTTCCGAAGAAGAATTGAAGATGATGGAGGATGTCATTAAAAAGGGTGAGGTAGTGCAACAGATTTGTCAAGAGGCAGACACTACTACCTTGCCAATACATGAGGAGACGGCTGAGAAGATGGGTGAGGTACCTACTACTGTGCCGAGGTTTTAATACCTCAAGCCGATAAGGTAAATATGACTTCTTTTTTTTTCTGCATTTGTTCTTTCCAGCAGCCATGCCTTTGATTGGTTTATTTTATTAGGTAAATGAGTCGGAAAAGGGGACGCAACTTGAGGAGACGGGTGAGGTACCTAATGCTGCTGAGGTTTTGATACCTCAAGCCGATAAGGTAAATACGACTTAACCATTCTGAACCTCTGCATTTGTTCTTTCCAGCAGCCATGCCTTTGATTGGTTAATTAATTTTATAAGGTAAATAACTCTGAAAAGGGGACGCAACTTGAGGAGCCGGCTGAGAAGACGGATGACAATAATGAGGTATGTAGATTATAAGAAGTTAGTATGAAGATGATCATTTATGATATCTATTATATTTTGGTATTTAGTAAATAATATGTATTCTTCAGGCAAAAAAAAGCGGGTAGTTCTTCTCACCGACCCTTCATCCGAGGATGTGGTTCGTGTTGCCCGGGGTTTGATCATATACCCAAAGCCCAATGACTCAGCGGAAACCATCTTGGTTCATGGCGTACCACTCTTGCCGAATCATGCAAAAGTGGAGATAGCGCTAGTCGCGAAGGGCTGTGAAACCCGTAAACTGCCCGTCCCAGTCCGTGACGACCTTCTAATTCTGGCAGATGCGGTTCACTGTTTTGTCCAATGGCCTAATAGCCACATTTTCCTGGCTCGTGATCAAAAAATTCAACAGAATGTAGCCGGGGTTAGAAAAATACATCTAATTTAACCCACCTTTTGTCTTTGTTCATCACCTTCATAAATAGTGAAATTTATATGTTATATTTTTGTTTTTTAGGTAACAAAAAAAATGGATAAGTCTAACTCGATAGACAATCTTTCTACTACCTCGTCAAAACAACAACTTGATGAGGTATTTAATCAACTCTCTTTATATTTTAAGTTCTACTATCGCCTCATCATTGAAAGAGCAAGTTAATTTAGTTAGCCACATGTAGGTTGTGACAGGTAGCACAAAAGGAGAACCGCATCATTTCCCCAAGCAGAAAGAGGTCAGGAGTCTATCCCGTACTAAATATGATGGGAACGTTTACATGGAAAAAGTACGAACGATGACGATGCTGGACCTTTATAAGGAGGCTGGGAGAAGCATAGCAAGCGAGCAATTAATAATTATTCCGCTCGAGGATGGTATTGTAGGGGTAGAACGTCAAGCAATGCTGGATTGGGAAATTCTAGCCATTTGGGTTGGCCTTGACGAGATTGATGTCCAACACCTATACGTTTGGATGAAGTAAGTTTCTTAATAAATTAAATCATGCAATATTCTAATATTCTTACTAAGATATAGTGTTTTTAATATCGGAATTAAAACCATCATGTAGGTACTTGAACTCGGTTGTGATCCCCGGGACCAATAATCCACTTGCTCAATACGGATTCCTGTGCCCAAATATTTTATCTATGCATATCGGGATGATTTCGTATGATGAACGTATAGATTATATTGTTGCGGAATTGGCGAAAAACAATAAGCTCATTCTTGCCCCTTATAATGAAGTCGGGTAATATATAATTAATATTACGATTCCAAATACAATTGCATTTTTATATCTTTCGTTATGATGCATGTTGTGCTTGTTTATAATGATGTGTCTCTCGATCTAGGAGACATTGGGTGCTAGCAGCGATCAATCCGAGCAAGAAGAAAGTATTTTGGTTGGACTCTTTGCATAAACAACCATCCGAGACCTTTAAGAAGATGATTATTAAGTAAGTTTATAATACTGATTTGGCACATATTATTAAGTTTCAATTATTATTATTAAGTAAGTTTATGTGACTTTCGACCTTTTTCCTTTTTTAAAGGGTCTTTGAGAAGAAAAGAGCAAACGACGATCAACCGACGGAAGATTCTGATGATGACCCTACTTTTATTACGATAACAGGGGTACGTACGCGCAAGTACAATACCTTAATAATTAAGTGGATTAAACTAATTACGCATATACATCTGTCTTTTTTAATTACGCATTAAACTAATTGGTAATTGCCTTCTCGTCTCTTCGTTTTTTATGTAATAATAGGTCCCTAAACAGCCGGATAGCATACAATGTGGATACTACGTTTGTCGTTTCATGTTGGAGATTATTAGGCGAAGATATATCAGCATCCAGAAAGAGTTAGTAGTTTAATGTAGCTATTATTTACTTTTTTTCATTAGAGCTGATATCTTTTCTGCTATATATGATCGATGTTGCTATGTATGCCTATACTGTTGTTACCCTACTGATCGATGTCTTTTATTTGTTTTATCTGAAGTATTTAATCAACACGCCACATGTCCCTGAGTATGCTAAGCACATATAGACGAGGTAAGGGACTTGTGGGGCAAATACGTCCTTGAACATTATGGTAAGAAAGAATAAATGAAACTTAGATTATTTTGGAAGCAGATAGGGAACTTTAATTTGTAGAAGTCATTAGAGCAAATTGTAAGTATGAATTGCTCTGAAGGAGATCATTTTGGTTGTATATATCATTTTGCTGCTGCTGTACATGAATTGCTCTGATTTATATATAGATATATCATTTTGTTGCTACTGAAAGTGGTTTATGCGTGCTGCTACTGATGCTGATTTATGCAGGATTTTCACTGGCAGGGGAACAAATTACAATTTTTTCAAAAACAATAATAAAAATAATAACAAAGGTTTTTCAAAATTCACTAAAAGCGTTGTAACATATTTCCCACCAAAACTAATCATACCTTTAACAACGGTTTTATTAAATAGAACGTTGTTACATATTTCCCACCAAAACTATTCACACGTTTTAACAACGGTGTATTCTGATATACCTGTTGTTATAAAAGCTTTCCACAACGGCTTGATTAATATACTCCGTTGTAATTAACTATATTCACAACGGGTTTTAAAAATAATAGCGTTGTTATAATCTTTCCCACCATAACTAATTATACCTTTAACAACGGTTTCAGTTAACAGAACCGTTTTTGTATCTTTCCCACCATAATTATTCACACGTTTTAACAACAGTTATCTAGTAATAACAACGACTCTGTACCGTTGTTAAAACGATTCACAACGGTATTTTCATTAAATAGGAACCATTGTTAAAACCTTTAAGAACGGAGGCTTTAACAACGTCCTCTTTTTAATATTACAACGGTTTTTAACCGTTGTCATAGCTTGTTTTTGTAGTAGTGGAGGACCAAGAAGTTGAGCAACTTTTGGACTTTCCGGAAGTCGTCTTCGTGACAGATGCTCACCGGGAGGCTTACGAAAGCATAAAGGGGTTGGACATGGTGCCAAAAACCTTTCTCTCCCACGACGTTACAAAAGCTTGGGATAGAAAAACAAATGCTCGCCTTCTTCACGGTGACAGGTATGACTACAATCTTCTATATGCATGAACTTTCTTATAGGAGTTTAACATTATTATTCATTAGTAGTCTCAATTCCTGTATGAATGATGATGGTGTTCCTTGTTTTAGTTTCCGAACAACCAATACTACCCAAGTCATTCCTTTTTACTAACTTTGCCGCTATTTTTGGATAGGAGGTTCCTTCGCGGAAGGATTCTAGGGAGCCGAAGGGGTTTTCGGAGGCACCTTTGTGGTTGGCCTTGACAGGGGTAGTTCTTATGATTTTAGGAGGAATTCATCTTTGCTTGGTCACCACCCCGTACCCCATTTCTGGCACCGACTTGTGTTGGGAACTTTCCTTAATCGACTTAAGCTAAACAACTTTTCCCAACTCGACCTAGCATTGTTAGAGTCACACATGAAGGTGCAAGGGTTGGGGGTTCCCTTCAAATACTAATGAGTGGGTGAAATGTATAGAAGGATGAGGAAATTGGGGACTATAACGAAGCGGAAACAAACGGCGGTGATTGGGGGGTTGGTAACGTACCTAGAAAAACATTTTAAACCCGACTTTGATAGCGACAAGGCGTACGAAGTTTTGCGCGGGGTGGGGGGACTTTGTTGGATGAGACCACTCTTATCCGCTCTTCATGGATTAAGCTAGATAAGAACTCGAGGCGGGTGGAGTGGGTGATTAACGATGCCTCACCCTTTTAATTACCTTGCCATAGGTTGCCCCCTTTTGAACCTAGGGTAGAAAACGTGGACCGGAGTCCTAGTTTCTTACTACCGGGAACGGCGGTAGAGGGGTCTCCCGCTAGAGCCACTAGAGAGCAGGGTGAGTGTTCCCGTCCCCCGCGACATCAACCCCAGCCCAAACAAGTTAGGGTGCACTCTAGTTCCCGTCGTCCACACCCCAGTTTCCCACACCGTTTTTCCCACCGGGCTATATTCAGATTCCACCTTATCCCATCCCCTACCGACCCTATTCCCCATAGGACTCCACGGTCCACCCTAGTGCAGACTATTTGAACGGTCATTTGTAGAACATACACATGGAGATGCATACAACTACAATGCCCAATACCCCCCCTCCCCTACCACATGATGGCGAACCAAGGGTACATTGACTCTAATGGTTTCTTAACAAATTGGGTAAAACGAGACTTGTTGTTCCCTAACCGGGGGTGGTGATGAACATGGATACGGGGGAGGTAACATGGATGGAGGTGGTGGTAATGATGGGGTTGTTAATGATAATAATGGTTATTCGAAGAAGGAGGAGGATCACATTGATGTGCGTGATGGACGAAGAAGTGGAGGGTCGTGTTTAGATGGCTTGTTTAGCATCTACCTCCCTCACCTTGATTGTCTTTTATTCCCCTCTATTGTTTTTCATCTCATAATATCAATTTTGCTCTTGATCTTGTAACAATTGTAGTAAGTGTTGTTTTGCCTCGGCAACAATGGAGGTGGGTGTCTAGTCCCATTCGGACACCAAACATTTGCTGCTTCTTGAAAAATCCATAATTACAATTTAGTTTGGACTTTCATTGCATTTAGTTATATTTTTCATGCATCACGTAATTTCGGTGTCATGTTTAGACTTTCTTGCAGTTGGTACCCCCATGAGGGGCAGTGTCTTAGCCTTTTACCGCCGCAACGAGACTCCAAAATGGCACATTTAGTTTAGCTTGCATCCACGTACGTCATGCATTTGTTTTATTTTATCACATTGCCTTTAGTTTTAGTCATATGTAATAGTTCATGCATTTACTATAGTGTAGTTCATTTGCATAACTAACCCCTCTTGTATATATTGTACTTTTTATTCATAATTCAAAATTTTCAAAAAGACCAAAAACAAGTTTCTAATTTTCAGAAAAATTCAAAAAAACACAAAAAAACATGTTATCTACATTTTAGAAAATAATTCAAAAACCCCAAATATATGTTTTTCTTCCCTTTCTTTAGTTTGAATAATCTCATCTCGTACATTGGGGACAATCTACGTTCCTATGTGGGGGATGGCAAATCATAGTTCATTTTAATTTAATTTAAAAGTTTTGAAAAATCCAAAAACATGTCTTTCTTTTGTATATTTAAAAGAATTTAAAAATCCAAAAAAATTGAAAAAGTTTGTAAAATCCTAAAAATTAGCTTGTACATATCTTATCTTGTATATATGTGCATTGTTTTTGTTTATAATCTCCACACTTAGGTACACTACGCACCACTAAGAGAAATAGTGAAGGGAAATAGAAGACCGCCGCTGTATAATCGCTCCTATTTCTTCTCCCTTTTTCTTTCTTTACTTCTTATCACATGAGAAGTTTGGAGGAGTTTGTTGATGATTGTGATGTGGGTTTTGGATGATCTGGCGATTGTGTGAACCTTTGTGTTGTTAGGAGATTGCATTAGAATATTTTCCATGTAGTCTATTAGAGCATTTGCATTAGCTTTTTATATATTGCTTAAAATAAGGTCATGGCATGTAGCTGCATTTAGTAAAATCGTTGTGAAATGTCTAGTTTGTAAACTTGACAAGTATAGATAGGCCAATATAGTTACTCTTTTTACTTAGCACTTTGTCTTCAAAATTAGATTATGGACACCCTTCGTTGTGTAATTTTAGTTGTATTTCGATCCATTTCCTAGAACTTAGTCACGGGAGTGCGTTTGACCATTTTGACCACCCTTATGGTGTGAAAATTCCTTGGTGACCGCTTTCCTAGGTGACTCTCGAGGCCATGTAAATCTTCAATCATCTCATGCTTTCTTCACTTTTCACAAAAAAAAGGAAATACACATCACAAATTCAAAAGTGAGTACAAACATATTTGCGCAAAAAGCTTGAAATTTTGTCATTCATTTCATGATTGTCCTAGCTTAGGGAGTCCAAAAGGAGACTTCTAGGCTCTTCTAGAGTACCCTCACTACATATGGGATCACTCTCGATTCGCTTTGGCGAGGATTTGCCTATTGTTGGTCTCCGTCGCATACCTTTTGCTAGGCTACCTTGCTTCCAAAGGCACCCAAATCAAGTAAAAATCCAAAAAAGCAAACAAAAAGAAATCGCAAAAATGTCAAAAGTGTAAAAATACCAAATAAGAATCCAAACATTCATTTCCCTACCTTTTGTTTTTATGATTACACTCTCGTTACATGGTTTTGAGGGGACGACCCTTCCTTTCACTTAGGTGAGTGGAGGAATTCCGATCCTACAGTATCTTCTACCACCATGGGGTTCTCACTTTCCATCCCGCCTTATCACCCTTGACGAAGTATGCTAGTGAATGAGAACAAAGGTACTAAAGGTGATTCACCTCTCTAAGTCCTAGACTTAGTTTTTTTAAAAACTAGTAACTATGTAAGAGTATTTACGCTTGAATTGTTTCTATTCTTGATAACCCTCGTCACATGGATGAGGCATGTGACCATTCATTTTTGTTGATGCATTCTCGTTTGTTTTGTGTGCTTAAATTCTTTGAATGCGTCAAAGATTTTGGCAAGACTCCACTTGCCTTACAAGATGGCATCCTACCTCATGGATACCATGTTGTGAGTTGAAGGGACGGAGCAAGGCCCGTTAATTGCCTTGTATCAGTTATATTGTTAGCTTAGTTTAGTAGGGGTCGTGACTTTGTTCATTCTTACTCAGAACGAGTAAGGGTTTGGTTTGAAGAGATTTGAAATATTGTAATTTCACCCTACTTTCCTTCCTTTATTAGGCCTATTTAACTCGCCTTTGACGCTCCCTGGTGGCGTTTCTCCATGATTTACCCTTCTCTAGCGTCTCTCTTTCTTTCATCTTGTTTTTGTGGGTAAACCGTCACTTGGGGCAGATTCTACCTACTTTGACGATCGAGAGGACACTAGACTTTATGGAGGAACCACGACACACCCTAGAGGACCCAACATACCCTTGGAGGCCCTACTTGGCATGCCGAAGTCGTTCAAAGCCGAAGCGAGCCATACCGAAGAAGATCGACAAAGCACTTGAGTGAACAAAGAAGGAGAGACGAAGTCACGAGCGTGACTTGCATCTCACGCTCGTGAGACCCCTTCACCAAAGCTAGGAAACGCGAGCTAAACCCGTCACGGGCGTGACTTGCCCGTCACGGGCGTGACTTGCCCGTCACGCTTGTGACACACCTGTCACGCCTGTGACACTTTGTCACGCTCGTAAAGATAGCTCCAGAAGTTGACTTGTTTTGGTGATACAAGTCACGATCGTGACTCCTCATCTCTTTCCCGTGACTCCTTAGCTCACACCCGTGACTCCTCATCTCACGCTCGTGACTGTTCCACCCCAATTGCTCTTTCAAAGCCCGTTACTCTTCTCTTTTGGGAACCTATATATATCCCGACTTTGTAATATTTTAGACACGAAACCTAAATCTGAAACTCCTTCTATATTAGTGTTAATCTTCCTTTTATTTTGATTAGTTTAAGCTTAATCTTGGTTTAATTAGTCTTTGAAGCTTGTTTTAGTGTTGGAACTTGGGCTGTAACCAAGGATTTGTGACAAAATGTTTGTTATTTTATCAAAGTTTTCACCTTTTTCCTAAGTTGTTACAATTTATTCCTTTAATCTTGTCTTTCATTAAGTTTTCCTTTTAATCTTTGTTGTTTATTCATTGTTAATTAGAAGATGTTATTTGTTGTTAATTCTCTTATGCAATCCTTAGTTATTGTTGAAATATCATTGAATACGTGTGAGTAGTAACCTTCCTAGGGTTATGAGGGGGATTATGGGTTCAAGTATAAGTTAATATGAAGTTTGTTGGGTTTAATTGTTTTTTAATTGCCTTGTCTCCAACCTTTCCTTATAACATGTTTGAAGAAATTGTGTGAATTCGCATGAATCTTTCGATTGTTTCGAATGCCATAAGATCGAGATTCGTGGTTATTCGTAGATACGCTATGTTGGCAAATCGTATCTAGTAAACGCGATAGCTAGTTAGAGATGGTTTGAGGAGAAATTTTAAGATCGAAAGCCTCAATTCGTTATTTATGGACTAGGCAACCCTTCGATTATTAGAACCAACAACTTTATTTGACTCATGCCACCCATATAAACCGACTCACCCTAGTCTTTCAATTTATTGATAAAGAAACCCGACTTCCTTACGTTAGTTTCGTTTTAATTGTTGTTTTCCATCGTTTTTACTTATGGTTTCTTAGTTTAGCTCAAATTCCAAACCCAATTTACATGTGACTTACAATTACTTTAGTAGACTTTTATAGATCATTTTGAACAACCGACACTCCCTGAGATCGACATCCGTACGTCCGTACAAAACACAATCTATTCCTACATCAGACACGGCTAATTCGGTGGTGCTGGGACCCCAATTTATTCAGGAAATAGTTAAGCAAGTGTATGTTATTCGTTTGAAGATGAGAGCGGCTCCAGAACGTCAAAAAAGTTATGCAGATTTGAAGAGAACTGAAATAGAGTTTGTTGTTGGGGACAAAGTATTGCTTAAGGTGTCTCCTATACGAGGTGTCATGTGATTTGGGAAGAGAGGCAAGCTGAGCAAGAGATTTATAGGACCATAGGAGATCATAGACCGAGTTGGGGAAGTAGCATATCGTCTTCCGTTACCTCCAGCTTTGGATAGGATCCTGATAGGGTTGTCGCGTACCCTAATCAAAGATAAATAACCCAGACTAGGCTAACAACAAATTAATGTAATTAGGGAAGTAAGGGGTCGATCTCGGGGAGACGGGAGATACTTGTGAATAGTTGTGGTTAGAACTCTACCTTGGACGATTGGCAAATGTTTGTCACTAATTACTAAATAATAACAATGCAATAAAGAAAAGAATCTAGGGAAGTAGGTTCACACATGTAGATTAACATATTGATGAAATTGGATTTAGGATATGCAAATAATTCATTGTGAGTTCGTAAGAATGATGTGTTCATTACAATCATAGATCAGATGGTCTAGCAGGCTTTTTATGCGATTTACTAGGTCTTAATCTACCATGTCATGCTTTGTCTATTCAATTCTCGTATGCTTACCTTGGAAAAGAATTCCATACTAGTCAAATGATTTTGGCCAAAAATCGTCAACTATCGTTATAGTCCAAACATGCATAGACACAACGTTTTAAAGGCATAATTTCTTTATCCAATTATCGTCTTTTAATCAATCTAACATGGCTATCCTACACCCTAGAAGGGTGACTACTTATGCATGATTAACAATGAAAAGGAAACTAAGATTATAAAACTAAGAATGATAAACATGATAAAGGAAATACTAAAAGAAAATGAAACTATAATGCATAGACTAGAATAAAGATTACCGAAAAGGATGATCAAAGATTGAAATGGAACAAGAACTCGAATAAGAAATGCAAACCCGGAAACTTGAAATCCAATTACAACTAGAACAACTACAATTGAAGAAAACTTAGAACTAGACTAAACTAAACTAGAGAAAACTAAACTAAACTAAACTAAGAAAGAAGAAGAACTAAACTAAAGAGAAATGTAAGAACAGAAGAGATGTTGTGTGAAGGGATGATTTGATATGAGGGGCTAGAACATCTATTTATAGCATTAGGGTTTCGAGGAGAAGAGGTCGGGCATTAAACACATAGGTCAAAAATAGGAAGTTGTAGCCGTCATGCTCGAAGCAGCACACATACCCGATCGGGTACACCACTTACCCGATCGGGTAAGTTATATTCCAGATCCTTTGACTGTCGTTTCATCTTCCTTTGCTTTGACTTGACTTCCAACATCCCCCTTGACTTCTACAATCGGGTTTGTTGATAGGGTTTGATATAAAGCGATGAATTCTTCCGCCTAAATGATTGATCTTCCGACAACTACGAAACCGTCTTTACTTCTTCTCTCTTTCGAATTAGTGAACCTTCTTGAAATGCCTTTGATATGGTCGAGCTTGCTTCTTCGAATCGTCGGGTTCTAGGCAAATGCTCGGGAATATAGAAAAAGGGCGTAGAAACGTCACTTTCCCTACAAAACAGGTTAGAACACATGAATTCGCCTAGAAGACAATATTAGCTCATAAAATGGCTTAACAAAGCACAAATGACATATAAAACCGAGCTAAAGTGGGGGTTAAAATCATACAAATATTCACTTATCAAACTCCCCCAAGCTAAACCTTTGCTTGTCCTCAAGCAAACATAACAAACAATACCAGGACAAGGTTGCAAGCGTTGGCTACTACACCATCAAGAAACAAATCTCAACATAAAGCTTTTGGAAACATAATGAATCATAACCCAAAAAAACAACGTGGGCAAGAATGATACATAACATGGCTGAGATTTACATAACGGCGTAGCACAAAGAATTTCACTATAGAATTTTCGACTCTTGCATGATCTTTTGACAAATGGACTCTCACGGCACACTCGAACACTAAGTTTTTATATGTAGCTATTATTTTGTGAAGCATTTGTATGAAGGGGCTTATTTTGAGGGGCAAATTAAAGTGAAAAAGGCTTCAAATCTTAGTGAATCATGAATGCAATGCTTATAGAAATGAAATGAGAACCATACTTATGCGTTTTGACATGACACACATCACAAGGAGAACTACACACACCTAGATGAGACTGGTTATAGATGTACCAGTCTAAGGAGGTTCTACCTCACTACTACAAATACAGGCAATAACAACGCCCCATAAACAACGTCCACTCACGAAAATAAAGAAAAACCGTTGTGGAATGGAGAATTATTTTTCCGCGGAATTATATTAAACCTAATAACAACGGTATTAGTTTTTCAAACGTTGTTATTAGTTTTAACAACGGCGTGAACTAAAATAACCGTGGTAAATAAATCTACTAATAACAACAGTTTATTTTATATCCGTTGTTATTAATTTAGCACGAAATAAGGAAAAGTAATAACAACGGGTATGAAAAGCCCGTTGTTATAATGTGTTATTAATTTGGCGCAATATTTGGCTTAAATTAATAACAACGGATATGATTTTGTTGTACGTTGTTGTTAGTTGTAACAACGGATATAACTTTTTTAACCGTTGTAAATAAGGAACCTAATAACAACTGTGACTATGAATAATAACCGTTGTCAATACTTTTAATAGAGATGAAAAAAACACACAACACTAATAATACTGTACTGCAACACAAAAACACAAACACAAAGCGATTATACTGCATCACAAAACCACAAACACTAATAATTTATTGATTTCCTGATCGTCTCTTTGTCATCATCTCCGTCTGCTATTTCTTATTAATCAGGTATTCTAATAATTTTTCTTTATTGATTTCCTGAATTTCGTTTATTTGTGAATTAGTTGCCTTATACATTGCATTTTCTGAATTAGTTGGCTTATTATTGAATTAGTTTTAATTAGTTGGATTTTCTGAATTACTTGGCTTACTATATATACTACGAATGTAGATAAATGACTCGAACTTGGATGAATGCTGCGAATATGAGTGACCCAAACTATAAGGATGGTTTAGCTGAATTTTATGAAGTCGTTGCGAACAATTTGAATGGTTCTTCTAGTATTCCATGCCCTTGTGAAAGATGTGGTAATATTAGGTATATGGCTATTCCGGACGTTAAAATTCACCTAGAAAAGTATAGTTTTAGTCGATCCTATACCCGTTGGATTTTTCATGGGGAATCATTAGAGGAAGATAATAATTTTGAAGAAGATGATCTTGAGGTATACGAAAGGATAACTGATGATCCCGAGTTTGCCGAGTATGTTGAGTTGGAAGCAGACGAGTTGAATGTTGGGTCTACAGATAATGAAGAAAAAGATGATGAATCAAATGCTTTTGAAGATGAAAACATTAATTTGGATGACCTTGACAACATGTATAAGAAGTTGTGTGAGTCTGAAGCGCCTCTATACCCTGGTTGTAAGTACACAAAGATGTCGGCTGTGGTGAAGTTGTATAATATCAAGGGGGCAAATGGGGTTAGTGACACGTGTTTCACTAGTTTATTAGCCTTGATAAACGACATGCTTCCAGATGGTAATGTTCTTCCCGTTAAGACATATGAGGCTAAAAAACTAATTAGAGGGGTGGGTATGAAATATGAGAAAATACATGCATGTCCAAATGATTGCGTATTGTATCGAAAATTATATAAAAGCCTTACCAATTGTCGGTTTGTTTTGAGTGGCGTTATAAGGATAAGGAAGGGATCCCGGCTAAGGTGTTATGGTATTTTCCAGTGATACCAAGATTCATAAGGATGTTTGCGAATAGCAATGATTCAAAAATGTTAACTTGGCATGAAACTGGAAGAATAAATGATGGGAAGCTAAGACACCCGGCAGATGGTATGCAATGGAAATCGTTCGACGCTAAGTATCCGAGTTCGGCATTGAACCTAGAAACTTACGTCTAGCGCTGTCCACTGATGGAATGAACCCACATGGAAACATGAGTACCCAACATAGTACTTGGCCAGTAGTGTTGGCAATATACAACTTACCTCCATATGTGTGCATGAAAAGAAAGTACTTGATGTTGTCGTTGTTAATTTCCGGCCCTAAACAACCTGGAAATAATATAGATGTCTATTTGGAACCTCTTTTAGATGATTTGCGAATTTTGTGGGATAGTGGGATAGAAGTATTTGATGCATATAGGAATGAAACTTTCAATTTGAGAGCGATGTTATTGTGTACAATAACCGACTATCCGGCTTATGGCGACCTTTCTGGGCATACGGTGCATGGGAAAGAGGCATGTCCATTGTGTGGGGAGGATATCGAGTCTGAATACTTGAAGTGTTCTCATAAGTATGTGTATTTGGGAAATAGGAGGGGCTTGGATCCTGACCATTGTTATCGCAAGCAGCAGAAAACATTTAATGGACGTCAAGAACATCGTCAACCTCCTAGAATTTTGAGTGGGCATGAAGTTTATCAGAAAGTAAAGCATATTGAGATAAAATATGGGAAGAAGAACGGCTCTAAATTGTCTACTCGTGGGTATAAGAAAAGATCCATATTTTTTGAAAAACTTCCATATTGGCCTGACCTGGAGGTCAGGCATTGCCTCAATTTCATGCACATTGAGAAAAATGTCAGTGATAATATTATCAATACCCTCCTAAATGTTCTCGGTAAAACAAAGGATAACGCCGCAGCTAGGGAAGATATGCAAATGATGGGTATTAGGCTAGAGTTGGCACCACAGAAGAGAGGTAATGGTACATTTTTACCGCCAGCAGCTTATACCCTTTCACGGAATGAGAAAAAAGAATTTTGTGCATGCTTGAATGGAATTAAAGTGCCACATGGTTATTCGTCCAACATCAAAAGCCTTGTGTCGATGCAAGATCTAAAACTCACCGGGTTAAAGTCACATGATTGCCACACTTTGATGCAACAATTACTATCCGTGGCTATTCGCTCCATTTTACCTGAAAAGGTACGATATGCTATTACCAGATTCTGTCTCTTCTTCCAGTCCATATGCGATAAAGTCATCGATCCCGATGATGCGGATTCATTGCAGGACCTCGTTGTCACCTCTCTTTGTCATTTTGAAATGTATTTTCCACCCTCTTTCTTCACTATCATGATTCACCTGACCACTCACTTGGTTAGGGAGATTTTGTACCTTGGGCCCGTGTACTTGAGATACCAGTATCCTTTCGAAAGATTGATGAAAGTCTACAAGGACTATACATCTAATCGGTATCGTCCAGAAGGTTGTATTGCTGAACGTGCTATATTAGACGAAGCTCTTGCATATTGTTACGCTCATCTCTCTCCTGAGGAGTTAATTGGCGTTCCAAAGAATCGTCATAGTGACTGGATGACCGGAAAAGGTATTAGGGGCCGGGTTGAAAAAATTGTGTCACGTGACATGTTACATTTAGCACATACGTATGTGCTAAACAACGAAGATGAGGTGCAACCTTATATTGAACAACACAAAGATGAGCTCAAATACGATCACCCAAACAAGAGCGAGATGTGGATTGCAAACGAGCATAAGAAGACATTTGGAGAGTGGTTTAGGAATGTTGTCTTGGAGTATAAGAATTTGTATGGTGATGACATCTCTCCTAGGTTACTACGTCTTGGGTTAGGTCCAAATGCCAGGGCCACTTTTTTCAGCGGTTTTGCTATTAATGGTTATACTTTTTACACCCGCGAGCAAGATGAGTTGAGCACAATGCAAAATAGTGGTGTGAGTTCTGAATTTGAGGCAATGCACTTTGCTACTTCAAAAGATAAAAACCCTATTTGGGGAAAATGCCTTTATTATGGTGTTATTCAAGAAATATTGGTATTAGATTACATTGATTTCACAATACCTCTGTTTCGATGTAACTGGGTTGATAACAACAACAATTGTGTTCGAAAGGATAAAATGGGATTTACGTTGGTCAATTTGGATAAGGTTGGCAATAATAAGGAGGATCCTTTCATAATGGCATCCCAAGCTAAACAAGTGTTCTATGTCACCGATCCTATGGATAAGAAGTGGTCTGTTGTACTATCTATAAGGAGTAGACGGGGTGCACCCGATACTGGTGGGGATAATGATTAGGATGTCGTGTTTGAGGGAATGGATCACTCCTCCACTATATCTTATTTCGACAATGTTGACACTGATCATGATAACATTGAAAGCATCTATATGCGTGATGATCATGGTGAAGGTATTTGGGTTAACGAAGAAACTATGCCGGGCAAGAAACGTCCCCGATCCTGAGGTGGTTAATAATGTGAGGTATTAGCTTATATATTTGTTTTTTTTTTAGTTTCTGTTATTTTTTTAAATAACTATCTTTCTGATTTTTTTTTAAATAACTTAGGAACGGCATAGTAATAACAAACGTAAAGCACTGATACTTTATTAGCTCGAACAGATTTGCATTTAGGAACCATAGCGGAAATCTTACAACCATAGCGGATACAGCCACACACACTTGACACTCGATCAACATCTATTATGATAGGCTGATACAAGACCACAGGCCCTAAAACCCCATTACACTGTTATTATGATAGGCTGATACAGACACACAGGCCCTCCCGGCCATCATACATGACCACAGGCCCTCCCATCCCATTACACTGCTATTATAATAGGCTGATACAGACACACACACACACTTGACACTCAACATCTAACACAGGACGTTGCTTGGAATTTTTAGGTGTACATTGCTTGGAAAACAGCCACAACCTGGAATTGGCCGACTGCTGACCATTCAAGATGGTCGGATACGGCACGTGGAAATAGTCGACGGTATTCTTCAGAAGCTCGGCGTCCTCGTCTGTGGCTACCCAGAGGTATGGTTCGACTGTTGATCTATTCGGAGCAACCCAGTCGCTCTTACCATGGCCTCTGAGTTGAAACATATTGCCAAGCTTAAATGCTGATTCTGCATCTGCAAGTGATGTTCCAAACTGAATGAGTAGTATCCCTTTGAATCCCCAAGGCGCCCATTGTGCCTTAATTCTGCTGACCGAGTATCCCAGCTCAATAAGCTTATTCCTCAAAGGAGTAAAGCTTTTGGCAACAAATTTTCCATCGTCCAAATGGCCTGGGGCATTCATTAGGACACAGTGATATGGACGAGCAACATTTTGAGACATTTCAAAAATAGACAAGTGATTTAATAGTTTTGGTTTGGTTTATTTGCAGTGAGTATTCTTTTCTGAATTTATAGCATTCAGTGTATTGTCTTTAGTTTTTGTTAGCTTTGGTCATTGTTGAAGATTCCCAAATTATTTAGCTTTTGGTCATTCATTATACAGTCTCCATGTTTTGGTTTCTGCTGATATTGCTGTGTATAGTGCTTATGATATTGCTGTCTTTGTTGGTTTCTGCTGATTATTATTGCAGTGTATAGTGCTTATGATATTGCTGTATCTAATTATAATTAAAAAAAATAAAGGTAAGCAACAACAACGGTTGTTGTAAATATACCCGTTGTGATTGATTATAACAACGGTTAATAACCATAAACCGTTGTCATAGTGTTTACTAATTACAACGGGTAGACTACTATAACCGTAGTCATTACTCTATCACAACGGTTTGTTTATGATAACCGTTGTCAATATTTGTAGTAAGGAAACACACAACACTAATAATACGACTGTACTGCAACACAAAAACTCTATCACAATTTCACAAAGCGATCGTTTATTATTTTCACCAATTCAATGTCGTTTATTAGCAAATTTGTTAATGTCATTTCCTGAATGTCATTCAATTCTAATTTTGCTTTATCGATTGAATAGCTTTGAATTGAATTAGTTTAATTACTTCTAAACTTAAGTCAAAAAACAAATTAACGTATCAACATTAATATTATTAAATAATAAGTTCAAACGGCGCCACACACAAATGGCGCCAAAAAAACAACAAACAACTACAACCAAACAACAACAACCAAACAACTACAACCAAACAACAACAACAAACTAAATTGAGTCCGGGTAAATCTCCCGGATAGCTGCCACCGCTAGAGCATATGCATCAATCGGGTCAGCCTCGGCCAGAGCCAACCCTTCCCACTGCTCTACCTGGGTCACTTCAACGAGGTCGACCCCATTTGGCCAACGGTAACGGTCATGTTCGGAAGCCACCCATAGATATGGCCCAGGCTGGTGGTCCGTGCTCTCAATAAAATCTTTTCGCCCATGCCCGACCTTGTCAAACATTCTTGCCAGTTTGAATGCGGACGCACGATGAGCATCCGACATCCCAAACTCGAAAACGAGTTCCCCTGTAAAGTACCTGCGATGATAATTTGGCCACATCTTCCTGATTAAGTAGCCATTTCGAATAAGCGTATCACGGAGTTTTTTGTAACTTTTACACACAACGTAGTCACCCTCAATATGAGAAGGCATTTCTTTCATGATGCAAGCATATGGTTTAGTAAAAGTTCCAGACATTTTGTATGGTTGATGTTAGTATTGAGGCTGGGAAATTTTGTATGGTTTAGCAAATATGTTATTGATTAGAGTTGGGAATTTTGTATGTGGTTGATAACCTGCTTGTATTGAGGCTGTATTTATAGAGAGTTATTTATTGGAGTTATTTATTCACATGCATGCATTGGTTCACATGAAGGCATTGATTCACATGCATGCATTGGTTCCCAAAACGACTATACATTCACATGCATGCAGTACGTTATTGATCGAGTAAATGTGTGAATATGCAGTACGTTACATTTCCTATGTAGTCAATGCATTTACTACAATGTGCAGTAACCCTATCACAACGGTTCTGGTAACGAAAACCGTTGTGGTTAGTAATAACAACGGGTTTTTGTACCAATACCTGTTGTTATTGCTCAATATTATTATTTTTAATTAAAAGATATTGCAGTCCAAACCCGTGAATAAACAACAGCAGAACCAGCATTGATTAAAGCATTCATTGAACATCATCAATGGCAGCATAACCCCTCTATAAATACAGCCTCAAAACCCCTCCTTTAAATATTACATAACTACCCTAAAAATAATATCATCAATGGCAGCAGTTAACCTTCCCAACGATGAGACGACCCTTACAAAATTGATTGCAGATGAGGAGGAGGCTCTTGCCGTAGTTCCCGCTGATCATCACCCATTGATTAAAGGATCCATTGAACATCGAAGGGATTATTGGATTGAGAGGCGTGAAGCAGTCCGACTTGTCAACCAAGCGTCGTCATCATCATCGTCCTCTGGCTACCCACGTCGGCCTTATACTCGGAGGTTGGATGCCGCAAGAGATATGTTGAGCTGTACCCGTCCTACCTTATCTCCACATGCAAGACGTGTACTTGCAGGCATTGAATCTGTTATTGCAAAATACGAGGTTAATGATCCGGAAGTCATCAGTATCATCAATATTGTTCCGGATTGTTGGTGGCAGTGTGAGAAAAGCTTTTTACTCTTAACCGGAATTGTTCCGGATTATTTAACATCTTTATTTATTTGATGTCGGATGAATGTAATGTACTTTAATATAAAATCTAGGTTATTCCTAATGAAATCAATGAGAAAGAATGTTGTTTAAAGTGTTTGAATTGATGATGTTCAATATTTTGATGTTTGATCAATATATAGCGATCATCTACTATATATATATATATATATATATATATATAGAAGTATATAAAAAAGGGTTTAGGGTTTAGGGTTTAGGGTTTAGGGTTTAGGGTTATTTTGAAGTAACACACGTATACTAATAATGATACTTAATAATTAAAAGTGATCCGACCCGAAAATGATACTTAATAATCATCACGCGGATAATAAATGATGATTTCTATCGAATTAAATTAAATAACCCGATACTAGCTAATTAATTTTGGGTCGGACAGTTTCAGGTTTGTGATGCAAAAACGGCCCGACGAATCTAACTACCTGATCGGAATATGGCCTATTATTATTAATAATAACCATTAATTTATTTGTTGATAAAACGTATGTACATACATACATACACAATAATATAATATATATATATATATATATATATTATATATATATAATAGATGGTAAAAAAGCAATAATAAACCGTCCTTTTTAATTAATTTGAGCATATATATATGCATCGTCAATATATATATATATATCCGTCCCTTTTATTAGCGTACTTGATATTGGATGAACGAAGTCGATCGACCCCATATATATATATATATATATATATATATATATATATATATATATATATATATATATGCATCGTCAATATATCCGTCCCTTTTATTAGCGTACTTGGATGAACGAAGTCGATCGACCCCATATATATATATATATATCATCATTATTTAATTTGGGAAACATTGACGTGTATATATAATACTTACTTGCATGTGCATTGATGAATCTGTTATTATTGCAAATTAAAGTAGTACGAGCGTTAATTAATGATCCGGAAGTCATCATCATTAATTATTATATATATATCATCAATATTATATTATCATCAATATTATTAATTGCAATAAGTAGTACATATATACGAGGTTAATAATGACACGTGCCCCCGACCCGGCCCAAAAACGATCGACCCGAAGTACGTAGCTACTTGCTCTAGATAGTGGATTGCCCGATCCGTAACTGCTGGCCTGGCCACCCGATCGATCAGTTTCAGGTTAACTAGTGATGCATGATAATTATAATAACCAGTTCCTTAATTAAAAAGAAAATGACACGATCGAGGATCCCTATCTAGACTCGATATATATATACCACATCCGCTTGACCCGGAAATTATCGACGACCCGCCCAATTATAATCATTCCCGAAACAGACACGAATTGAAAGCCGAAAGGACCCTCGCTTCGACCCGAATTGAACCAAACTAATAATAATAACTAACCCGATCGATAAAGTTATTAATTACAAACCCGCCGAATCTAACCCGATTGGAATTGATTCCCAGGCCAAACCCGATCCGAGCTAATAATTAAACGTAACTTACGCCTATAATATAAAATTTAGAGCAAAGTAAAATAAATTAAATTAAATTTAGAGCCAAAGTTAAATAAATTAATTTAGAGCAAAGTTAATGAGTTTATTTCGTGCCTCAAATTTTAATACCGCGCGCGCGTATCTGAAAAATTAAAAAAAATATACATAATCTATAAAAACGGTGTTTTAGAATTTCACCGTTGTTATTACTTTCAACAACGGGTTATAATAAATAAACGTTGTCTTAGTGTTATTACTTTCTACAACGGGTGTGATTTAACCGTTGTCATTACTCTATAACAACGGTGGTTTGTAGGATAACCGTTGTCAATAGTTTCTCTTAATAAACCCTTTAGTTTCTCTTAATAAAAAATAATTTACAATCCTATAGAGTAAATTTTACAGACGTACATTATCATCATCATCCTCCTCGTTTACAATCATCCTCGTTTACAACACAAATCTTTTTGTTTATTATCATCATCATCCTCCTCGTACTCGTGATCATCATCCTGTTCTCTTTATCATCACCCTGTTCTCATTTTCTTTATCAGGTAATTTTTGTGTTTCGTCTTTAGGGTTTTAAGATTGAAGTTCATCTTTTTGTTTTCATTTTCTATTTATCGTTCTCTTTATCATCTAGTTTCATTCCTTTCTAAGTTTTTAGAGTTTTAGAATCTCTGCATGACTCTTTATTTGTTCAGTTACTATTTCATTCATTTTAAGGTCTTAGGGTTTTAGAATCGCTGTATGCATGACTCTGTTCCGTTACTATTTCATTTCTTTTGAAGGTCTTAGTGTCTTAGGATTATCATGGGTGAAAAACGGAAAAGAGTAGAAAACAATGATAAGGGGGATAAGCCAGGTGAGAGGGGTGCTTCGAAGTGCTCTGCAGCCCTTGCAGCTATAGCGGCAAAAACGCCGATGGAAATAAAATGGAGTGTGAAAGGTGTTCCTACTGGTCCAAATGCTAGCCATTTATCCACTTGGATTGGAGTTACAACCAAACAGTTTGTGCCTATTGATTTAGATAATTTCAGGAATATAAATCCTGCATTGCAGAACTTACTCTTGAAACGTATAAAGGTATGATAATATCTTTAGCTAAACACCATTTTATTTTGCATAAGTTACTATTACATAAGGCAGGAAGCCGTATAAAGGTTCGTGTAAAGGTATGATATTAGACAGCCGCTTATTAGTATATATGATGATGATGCAGGAAGCTTTCGATATTCCAGACTGCCATGATAAGTATCTATTACGTAAGGCAGCGGCAGTCTTAAGGCAGTGGAGGTGTGACCTTGCCAAATTACACTTGTATGTGGACAAGGAGACGGGGCAGATGCATAAGAGCCCACCGACAAAGTACCCCCACATCACTCAGCAACAATGGGATAATTATAAGGCGAAACGAGCTACTGAAAAGTTTCAGGTTAAGTATCCATGTCATATGTTTACATTTTTGTAAAACTCTACTTAAGGTTACATTTTTCTAAAAGTTTCAGGTTACATTTTTCTAAAACTCTACTTGTATCTATAATTTTCTAATTGTCTCATCTACTTGCGATTTTATATGATTTGAAGAGCGTTAGCGCCAGAAATCGTGCTAACATCTCACAGAAGCGGGGGGTATATTATGGTTCTCGAGGCGGTTACAGATTGATAGAAGAAAATCTCGTAAGTAGCATCTATATATTAGATTTTTTTAATCATACTTGGACTTGATATACATGTATACATATATTATTTTTGAGTTAACGTGTAGGTGTCAAAAGGTGTGACCGACTTGAATCGGCACGTAACTTATAAAGAAGGGCACACGCCTAAAGGATCCCGAACATGTAACGAATATGATCAGGAAGTCTTGGCCAACATAGTAAGTATTATTTTTATTAAGACGGGTTTTTAATAACTTTATTGTTCAATTCTTGTATGTCTAACTATCTATTTATTTTAGTAACAAAAATTAAATTAAGTTTATTTAATATATTATAGGAGAATGTTCTGAAGGAGGTTGCGGAAGGGAAATTCACTCCGAGTGGTCGTGACGACGTTCTTGCTAGAGCGATCGGCCGTCCCGAGCATCCAGGTCGATTGAGGGGCGTCCCATTACATGTCGGAGTCACGAAATATTATGGGACAACTAGCCCGAACAAGAAGAAGAAAAATAAGGGGAAGGCTGACATGGTACCATTTGTTATTGTCATTTAAAATTCACATGTTATTGTTTTAACAAAATGCTGATTCTACATTTTGGGCGTGCAGGTTCAGTTATTGGCCTCCGTGATACTGAAGATGAATTCTGGAGGCAAGCCTTCCGAAGAAGAATTGAAGATGATGGAGGATGTCATTAAAATGGGTGAGGTAATGCAACAGATTTGTCAAGAGGCAGACATGTTGGAGCCAGTGTCCTCCACAGTTAGTGCAATAACATAAATAAATCTCTGTAGGTTCACAGGGTATACTTTGTATTGTAATCAGTTGATTAACGTTTATCGATAACGGTTGGCTTGCTAGATAAGTTTGACGTTATTCATCATACAGATGGCGGTGATCAACTGGTCCTTAAAAGTCACACCTAAAGGATGTGATTGAGAGATGTGATTATTTGAGAAAAATAATCATATTGATGCCTTATTAAATGACTAAAAGGTTAGTCGGTGTTTTTGACTAAAAGGTTAGTCAATGTGATGATGATATAATTATTTAATAATGATTAAATAAATTTAGCTGAGACGAATTAACTGTAATTCGTAAATTGAATATAAAATGTTATATTTAATTGTTGTATATAATGTAAGCTAATTAAACATAAACCGTTATAATTAATTGGAAAATTATAAATATACGGATATTTATAATTAATGATGTATTATAATGTCGGTCTTTGACTAATGACGATTATAATGTATTACCTTATATTAGAAGCTAAAATGACTGGAAAAAAGTGTCCAGATACACTCGGGTTTTTCCAGTCAATGGGTAGTTATTTGAGGAGACTAAATCTCCTCATTAAAGACCTAAGTGTGCCGTCAAAAGCAAGGGGAAGTGAGAAAAATTCTAACCTAATTTTCTACTCTCTCAACTTGTGCCTCCATCACACAAAAAAACAGAAAAACACAAAACAATAAAAAGTTAACTGTAAATTTTAATTCTTTTCTAGCAATTACAAGGGCATATCTCAATCAGTCTTGGGTGTTACGATTAGGAGGATATCTATTTTGATATCTGTTCTTAGGCCTAATTTGCTAAGGACTGAAGGTTTAATTCTTTTTCTCTACATTTGTATCGTTTTCATATCTATGACTTGAAATTTCATATTATATAATTTTGTTATAATCCTAATTTTTAAAGGATGTAAACGGTTATTTCCTACAAGTGGTATCAGAGCATTTGGCTACAAAATTATATTATAAGTTTTTCATTATTATGAAATATAAATTTGAGAAAAAAAATTTGATAAAACCGTGAAATTTTTTTTTTTTTTGTGTGTCACGGCTGTTTGTTTTTTTGTTATGGCCGTGGGATCCAAATTTTTTTAGGGTTTTGTTTTTCCATTGTTGATTTATTGATATTGTTATTTTAATAGGTTAAAATTCAATATAATAAATTTGTGGTTGTTTTAATTTGATGAGGATTAAATTAAAATAAGATGGAATTGTTTTGATTTTGTTGTTGCTATTATTTTCGGATTCATTGTTTTAAATTGATTATTTTTGAATAATGATTCAATTTTAATGATGTTCAAAGCGATTGTGATTAAATGAATATAACGATAATCGATTTAATCATGATTTAGATGTTCATTTTAAAAGGTTAAATTGAATAATATAGTTTGAATCAATATTTAATAACGATTAGATATTGAATTTTGTATCGATCTAGCAATATAGGCAACACAGAAAAAAAAAAAATTTCAGTACTGCTGCCCGTGTTACTGTGCTGCTACTGTTGAAAAAAAAAAAAAAAATTTCCTGTTTTTTTTTTGCTGTTTACAGCAGTTTTTTTTTTGTATTGATTTTATTGTTTTTCCGGTTTTTGGTTTAAACCGTTAGAAAGAAAGAAAAAAAAAAATTTCTGGTACTGTTCACGATGAACAGTGATCAGTATAAAAAAAAAAATTTTTGTTTGTTTTTTTTTGTTTTGACATTATAAAGATAATGTTTGTTTGTTGTTATTGTGAAAAGGTTCACAATAATGATACCCGATTATTTTAAAAAGGTTTAAAATAAAAATGGATTATGGATGATTAAAATTGTTGTGGGCAATTAAGGAATTGTCACATAATTTTGATCGGTTTGAATGGTGGTTTGGATAATCAATCAACATAATTAATGAATTATGTTTTGTAGTATTAATTTATATAGTTGATGTTTTTTTTTGTTGAATGAATGAATGAATGGTTTATTTTACGTATTTTTTGCAATTGGTTGAAAAATGAAAATTGAGATTATTCTTTATAGGAAAAACTTCTATGAACCCCTTCTTCGTCGGAAGTCATAATATGACCCCTTCTACGTTGAGTAAGTAGTGAGTGTTGACCTATTTTACCTCAACATTGTACTCCGAGTAATATCTCGGGATTATAATGGACTATAAGATAGAATTTACAGAAATTTATCGACCGAGAATTCTAAAGGTAGAATTAGCCAAAAGGTTGGCTTATCAATTTACAGAAATTGAGTCTTGGGATCATTTATATAATTCTTGAGGGAGGTCAATTGTATAAATGCTTGAGTCATCGCATTAAACAGTTTTTGCATTAAGACTTAATTTTAAAACGATGAAACTTATCATAATTTTTCTTCTTTTCACAGTTTCTTGAATACGTTATATACAGATATAACTGCTTAAAATAACAAATGGTTGGACGTACAGACGACCCAATGCCAAGTGCTACACTCGCTCGCGAGTCCTGGCTAAAGATCTTTATGGACAACATGAATCAGTCCACTCGACTGAAGAATGATGGGTCAAACTTTGCGGACTGGGAGGCGGCATTACGGAATGCTGCCATTGCTGACGGAAAGCTCAAGTACTTGACTGAGCCACTACCGACTAACCCAGGCCCCAATGCAGCAGCCAATGAATCATTTGCTTATAGTGATTTCGTTATGGAGGCGGGTGCGTTAAAGAACGTACTCATCTTTGCAATGGAATCCAATTTGCAGAGGCGATTCATAGCCCAGGGTGCAAACAAGATTTTCACCACTCTCTCTAACGAGTTCTCGAAAGCTCCGAGGATCGTTAGCTATGAGTACACCTGTCGCTTCTTTGAAGCGAAACTCCAGAAGGGCCAAGCGGTTAGCCCACACATTCTTGCTATGATCGAGAATGTCGAGAAGCTGGAGGCTCTTGGTTGTAAAATCGATGAGAAGATCATTATTGATCGTGTGCTCCATTCACTTCATGATGGTTTTGCCCTTTTCAGGGCAAATTACTATATGAATGATATGAAGAAAAGTCTTCATCAGCTCCACTCACTTCTCGTACAGACCGAGAGTGATCTGAAATTGAGTGGGAGCGTGAAACAGGACGTGCTCATGATTAACAACAAGGGTAGGGGTAAGGGCAAGGCTCAAGCTGACCTAGCTGTAGGGAAGCAAAAGTTCAAAAACCCAGGAAAGGTGAAGAGTGGGCCTGGTGAGACTAGCAGTAGCTCACAAGGCAAGACAAAGAGCAAAGATTACGTGGAGTGCCACCATTGCCACAAGTCTGGGCATTGGAGGCGGAACTGCCCCGTGTATGCTGAAGACGTAAAATCAGGCCGCGTCATTCCTGTTGGTACGTCATCTTTTATTCATATGATTGAGATTAACCATGCAAGTTTCGGAACTTGGGTATTAGATACTGGTTGTGGTTCTCATCTGTGCAATCATTTGCAGGGCCTAAGAAACATCACAACTCTCGCAAGGGGTGATGTGGACCTGCGAGTGGGGAATGGAGCTAGAGTTGCTGCCGTTTCAGTGGGAACATATGTAATCCAACTCCCTAGTGGTTTTGAGTTATTTCTGAATAACTGTTACTATGTACCCAGTTTATCTAAGAACATTATTTCAGTTTCCGTACTTGATAAGGACGGATTTTCGTTTGTAATAAAGAATAATAGCTGTATTTTCTCTTTGAACGATATGATTTATGGTAAAGCTGTTTCCATAAATGGAATATATGTTTTAGATCAAACCACAGAGATAATGCATGTGAATAATAAGAAAGCAAAGGTTGGTGACAAAGATCAAACCTATCTATGGCATTGCCGTATGGGACACATAAATGAAAAACGCGTGAAAAAGCTCATTGATAATGGGACTATCTCCCCATTTGACTATGAATCTTTTGGCACGTGTGAATCATGTCTCATAGGCAAAATGACTCGAATTTCCTTCAAAGGTGTTGGAATGCGCGCTGCTGACCTATTAGGACTCATACATACTGATGTGTGTGGACCTATGTCAATCAACGCTAGAGATGGCTATAGATATTTTATCACTTTCACGGACGATTTGAGTAGATATGGTTATGTCTACTTAATGAAGCATAAAAGTGAGTCCTTTGACAAGTTCAAGGAATTCCAGAATAAGGTTGAAAACCAGCTGGATAGAAAGATTAAAGCACTACGTTCAGATCGTGGTGGCGAATATCTTTCGAAGGAGTTTGATCGACACCTTAAAGACTGTGGTGTAGTACTACAGTTAACTCCACCTGGAACACCACAATTGAATGGTGTGTCCGAACGGAGAAATCGAACATTACTTGATATGGTTCGATCCATGATGAGTCACACGGTTGTGCCTGACTCATTATGGGGATATGCTCTTTTGTCAGCTGCTCTAATACTTAACCGAAGTCCGTCTAAAGCTGTAGACAAGACTCCATATGAACTATGGAAGGGAACGGTCCCTAACTTGTCCTTTATTCGGGTTTGGGGCTGCGAGGCTTATGTCAAATGGAGACCTGACGATAAGCTCGGCCCACGATCGGTCAAGACATACTTTATTGGTTATCCAAAAGGAATGTTTGGTCATTACTTTTATTCGCCTACCGAACAACGTGTTTTTGTTGCGGCTAGTGCGAAGTTTCTAGAGAAAGAATTTCTCGAGAACAAGACGAGTGATAGAACCTTCGATCTGTCGGAGGTCAAGAGCCAACAACCGAGCAACCAATGGAGGAAACTGTTCCTTCATCATCGGCTGCGGTAAATATTCCTGAGGAACCCAGGAGGTCGGGTAGAGTCTCCATTCCTCCAGACAGATACATTGGTATGGTCGAGGAGAATGGGCGAGATGACGTTTTACTCCTAGAGAGTAACGAACCCGCTACCTATAAAGGTGCCATGACCTGTTCCGACTCTAAACTATGGCTTGAAGCCATGCAATCCGAGATGGACTCTATGTATGAGAATAACGTATGGGATCTGGTTGACTTACCTGATAAGGTTCGGCCTCTTCAGTGCAAATGGCTTTATAAAATAAAGCATTCTGTAGAAGGACAAACAGATACATACAAGGCACGACTAGTGGCAAAGGGTTTCACTCAAGTGCAAGGATTGCACTATGATGAAATTTTTGCACCCGTAGTTATGCTGCGTTCCATTCAGATAATCTTAGCGATTGCCGCTTTTCATGACTATGAAATTTGGCAGATGGATGTGAAAACCGCCTTCTTAAACGGTTATTTGGAGGAGGAGTTGTACATGGTACAACCCGAAGGTTTTATTGATCCTAAAAATCCTAAGAAGGTATGCAAACTTAAGCGTTCCATTTATGGACTTAAGCAAGCCTCTCGGAGTTGGAATCATCGTTTCGACCAGGTGATAAAAGAGAATGGATTTACTCGATCGGTCGAGGAACCATGCTTATATATCAAGTCGAGTGGGAGCAAGATTGTCTTCCTAATATTGTATGTCGATGACATACTCTTGATTGGGAATGACATACCTTTCTTAACTTCGGTAAAAGTTTGGTTAAAGAACCATTTCCAGATGAAAGATCTGGGCCAGGCACAAAGAATTTTGGGGATCCGTATCTACAGAGATAGATCACGACGGATGTTATCTCTCAGTCAGGAGTCTTATATAGATAAGATTCTTGAGAGGTTCAGCATGACCAATTCCAAGAAGGGGAACCTTCCAATGGTCTCTGGGATGCATTTGAGGAAAGCTCAGGCACCAAAGACATCGGAAGAGGTCGAGAGCATGAGTCGGA
>JAIUZE010047619.1:0-29804 GCA_022085475.1 Heliosperma pusillum | reverse complement strand
TGTAGCTCGATTGTTTTCCCGGGGATTCATGATTTAAAACATAAAAATTCAATATCAACATTTAAATCTCATTTAAAGTCAAAAACTAATTAATAAACTGAGTTAGAACTCAAATTAGTCATTAATAATTTTGTTGGTCATATTAGATCGATTTGATTCATTTGCTAATATTACGTTTAATTCAAAAAACCAATTATGAAATAAAACCAAAATAAAATATAAACATCATAAAATTTGAAACCAAAAATTTTGTACATTCTGGAAAATTTCCAGGAACGATAAAAATAAAAAACATTTGCTCAAAAAATTTAAATTAATTTTATGAACAAATAGCTTTGTATTTAATGGTTTTATCAAATAAAATCATTAGATATAGTAAAACAGTGAAAAAAATTATGAAATTTCACCAAGATTATCAACATCAGAATTTTAAATGTAAAAAAACTTTTCAAGACCAGAAAGGGAAGTTTCAGTTTTATGAACATTATAATCTCATATTATCGACTTTATCGTATAAAAATCAATAAAGATGTAATACATGAGTAAAAATCACGAAATTTTACATTACAAGATGTAAAGAAAATGCATGTGAGCTATATTAAAAAGTTTCATGGCCTGAATCAACATGCAACTATTTTTAGTTAACTTTTAACTCATAAAATGCATGTTAACTCGGTTTAAACGCCAAAAATCAAAATAAATAGCAAAATTAATCCCTAAAATCACGAAATTTGACCACAAACATTTTGAGGTCAGTAGGTATACATGCACCAAAAATTTTCGTCAGAATCGTATTTTAACTCAAAATCTTTGATTTATTAGTTATCTTATAACTTTAATAAAAATGTCCAAAATGAAAATGCATGCTACAAGCTAGCTCTGATACCAATTGAAAGTCCATAGACCTTAATTAGACTCCTCTAATTATTTACTAAATTACTTTTTAATTTAGTTTATAATGATCTATGTAACATGCATGCAAATATAAAGACATTTATATAAGGGAAGAAATTTCCTCACATTGATATGGAAAATATAAGGGCACAACAAGAACTCCTTCTTGTTGTTCTTGAGCTAATAATATGGATGAATACAAATAATCCCCAAAGTAGAAGATCTCCTCTAAGTTGCACCAAGATTAACCCAAATAATCTAACCTTATTATTAACTAGATAATAAGATAGATATTATTCTACTAATATTATGACTATATTACTACACTAGTAATACTTAGTAAATATTAGTGTTTGAGAGTTTTAGTAAGAATATGAGGTTTTGAGAGAAGTAAGAAAACAAAGCACAAAATGAAGTAAGTATAAAATGAACAAACATGCTCATTTTATAGGCCATTTGGCCGGTCCAAATTGTCCAAATAAGGACTCTTATTTTGCATAATTTGATCACATGCATTAGAGTGGAATGTTGTAGAACAAGTGATGATTGTTTACTACTTGTTATGTCACTTTCATAAAGTAACTAAAGAGTAAAAATAAGAACAAAATCATCACCATGTAACTACTAGCCAACCGGCCACAATGGCCTTAGTTTGGTCCATTTTGATTTATGATATTTGTCTTACAAATACTTATTGATCATATGGTTAATTATCTTGTATAATTAAGTGTTAATTTGATCATATAACAATTATATGACTCAATTAAATAAATAATATGTACTTAACATTTTAAGTAATATTTTACCATTATATCAATATATAATGGGTCCCACAATGCTTAGTTAATTTATTTTACAACTCCTTGTAAATATAATTAACTAATTACCTCTATCTCAAAACCTCAACTAATTTAGTAATTTAACGATTAATTACTAAGTTAAATCTTATTTAATCGTATTAAAATAAGATATAAATTTATTAGTCAATTATCGCATAATTGAAAAATAAGCTTAATCGAATTTGAGTTCTTAACTCATTTTCTAATAATTAACTCTCGTACATATCGAATATATGTAATGTACTAATTAACTGTATCGTATACAAATAATTAGTTACTATTTGGATTTCATCCTTTAGGTGTGACCGAAAGGGATCAGTTGATCACCGCCGTCAAACGACAATAACGTCAAACTCTAGTCAGCCAACCGTTATTGATTTACGTTAATCAACTGACTAATCATATATATAGTCAATAAATATCCCAATTATATTCCATAATAAGATTTATTATGTGGCGCACTTTTGTGGAGGACACCTACTCCAACATTTCCTCGCCTTGTAACCATCTTTGGTCTTTCCTGGAATGTTGATCAAAGTCCCCATAAGACTTTCGGCGACATTCTTTTCTACATTCATTATGTCTATACAATGTCTCACAGACATGTGTTGCTAATATGGAAGATCCCACATTATAGACTTCTTTTTACACTTAGCATTCTTTTCAAATTTATTGGGCTTTCCAAAAACAACATTAATATCTTTCACTTGAGCATATACTTCATCTCCCTCTAGTGGAATATGTGCCATTCCACTCTCGGTCTCTCCATTGAATGCCTTCTTCATTCTCCGATAAGGGTGGTATCGTGACAAAACTCTTCGATGACCCGTATACACATTCTTACGACTATAGGTGAGCCAGGGAGCTACGGTAACTTCATGACATATTGGACATGCCTTTTTCCCCTTCACCGAGTAACCAGACAAATTGCCATATGCAGGAAAATCATTTATGGTACATAGTAACATGGCACGCAAAGTGACTACACCTTTACTCCTTCATTCCACAATAATTCAAATCATCAATGAGGGGCTCTAGATATATATCTATATCATTTCCGGGTTGTTTTGGTCCTTGGTTTTGAAGTGATAACATCAAGTATTTGCGCTGCATACACAAATAAGGGGCAGGTTATAAACACAAAGACATGGCATAATGATTTAGGAAAAAGTATTTACTACTTACAGTAGTATAATAATACCCATATACTCATTGAACAACTCAAGTTTGGGACACTTGTGTGACAACATATATTTGTTTTTGGAGATTGTAAAATTGATATCCTGCCTACGAGGGTCCAAATGAAGGATGATTGGTACAATAACTCTAAATTGCAAAGTTGTATAACTATAAATTAGAGTAGGTACAATAAGAACACAACAACAAATTAAATTCTATGGTTAACAATATTCCGATGTATTCTGACTTTCATTTATCATTATTACAGTTAGAAATAACAATAAAGATCTATTGATTTGTTACTATTAGAGTATTATTACTGAAGAACAAGACACATTCTAACATTACTATTGCAGCATAGCGAAGCAAGACAAACGATAATCCTAACCCTAAATCATACAAAAACAATAAAGATCGATTATTGAATATAATACTACACCAAATCCAAAATAAAAACCCTAAATTTTGTTAACCCTAAATCAAATTAAGCTAAAATTAAATAAATATATGAAAAATTCGATTTGTTCAGAAAATTAACCTTTTAATATGGCGTTTGGTGGTGTTGGCGACAATCGGTGTTGGTGGTGGCGTCGTGAGCGTAAAGAGGTTGGTGGTGTTGGCGACGATCGGCGCTGCAACAATCGATCGGTGTGGCAATAATCGTCTTCAGTATTTTTTATTTAGAGAAAATATGGAGTACACAGTACAGTTGTTACTTAATTGAGAGAGTAATTGTTTTTAGAATATAATTAGCTAAGGCAATAAAAATAACTAAGCACCGCCAAAAAATCACAAGTTGCACCAACAAATTCATTTTCATAATGGCTACGCTCGTTAAATAACCGTTGCCTTTAGTGTATATAAAACCTTTTTAGCTACGGTTTTAAATGTGAACCGAAGCCATTTATTATTTTCTATATATTTGGCTATGGTTCCTTTACAGTAACCGTGGCCTATTATAATAGGCTACGTCTATTTTTCAAAACCGTAGCCTTTTGTCTTTGCCTAATGTCATTTTTGTACTAGTGATGCTTCTTCCAAGTCTTTCATCTAGAAATGATTTCTTAAACACTCCTCCACGGAAGGAAATGTTAGTACATCATTCCTAATATTTAATATCTCTCATATATACAAGACATGGAAGATATTGTACTCCCACTAATCATCATGTCCATACATGATAACTCAACTCCCACTAGTCTTCATGTCCACACATGATAGATCTAGCTCCCACTTAACTTTATGCATAAACATGGCTCTTCGACAATTCGAGGAATCCATTCTCTCTTGTTATGCAATGATTATTACAACCTCTCAAGTGCTCTCTTAAGATCACACATTGATCTCCTAAGTTTTGTACGACAACTTGTCCACTTCTAAATGCCCATTTAGAAAGGTAACTTTAAACAACTCTTTGTCACTTTGTCATACATATACTTTCAACGAGGTGTAGATGCAATAATCTTGGATTTCAAAGATGGTTATATTTTAACTTATATATAATACTTTATAATAAAGTTTTATTCACCCTAGGGAGGTCTAAACCTCCCCAAGTAATTTTATATGTATAGTATCCATCTTGTATTCTTAAGGCTCTTATGCAACAAATTCGAATTGGAAATTATAACCGCCAATTTATAGATCATATTCCTATTAATTTCAAAAAGTAATAATTTGAACTACTAGCCTCTAACCTTCGACGACTTAAAAACATTTTCTCTTGTCTCTCTATCCAAAAATTAGTTTGTGGAAAATTTTCTCCCACTCTATCCTTTTGAAAATACACATATTTTCTTGAAGGATAGCACCATGAGCCACAAACAGGTTTGTTCTCTAGGTTTAATGAGGTAAAATGCTCGTATTATCTTTGAGCGATCTATAGCAGACTTATTTGTTTAGACTTTGTATTATAACTTCGCAATAGACTTGTTCTATCTAAGCTAAATACTTGGATCTTCATCCATGTCTTGTACAAGTTTAGGGTTCTCATCCCTTTCATAACTCTTATGGAGTCATATTGGCGTTCTAAGATCTTATTTTGGGGCTTATATGGATTGCAAATCCCCAAATGTGAGTTTATTAACTCGATTTGACTATGCAATTGATCTTTCTTATTTCAAATAAGTTGTGATACTTAGTCACAAGTCCATAAGTAAGAATCCAATTCATAACTTAGGCGATTATAATGAACATATCATTATATTTTCTCATATGATCAATTTGTCACAGTACTTTATGTTTAAGATATTAACTTTGTATAAAGGAAAGTTTAGAACATAAATTCTATAAACATAATGACTTGGATTGAAAACCAAGTTATCATTATATAGTACAACAATTGTCTTTCAAAATGGAAATAATAACCAGTTTCCATGTCTAACACGGAAATTAAAAGTTCCAAAACGACATTCAAAATAACTAGAAAGACAAATAGCTAGAACGCCAAGCTAATTGTTAGGTCTCCTCTATGTGATGGCTACCTTAGCTCCCTCATCTTGGAGATTCTTTAAAGCTTGCTTTGCCTTGTCTTTCTTCTCATGCCCTTAATCTAATTAGGAGGATGAGAATTACAACTTCTATCGAAATACCAAAGTTGAGATTAATATCAATAACCTAAACATCCGGGAGAACTGTTATCTACTGGAAGAACTCGTCCAGTCTTAATATCTCGCAAATATTTGGGGCAAATACGTTTCCAATCGCCTATACCATTACAATAATGACACTTGTCGTTAAAGCGACACCCATCTTAGAATTAGAAGAAATATTCCCAATAGCCTTTCTTTGTCCTTAGAAGGTGTGGGCTTGTTCCCTTTGTCTCCAGTCTTCTTGAACTTCCCTTTGCTTTTGTCATTTGATGTTCAAAACATCTTTGCTAGTGTTAGCATGGTAGCCCATATCACGCTCGGTTTGCACAACCATTTTGTGCAACTCATGTAGAGTCGTGGTGACGTTTTGCATGTTGAAGTTCACCTTAAAATTAACAAAGCCTTGGATACGGTTTAGGGAGTGGAGTATGCGCTCAATCACAAGTTGCTCAGGAATCGCTATTCCCAACTTCTTGAGTATCTTGACATGCTCAATCATTTGAGTACGTGGGAGAAAACATATTGACCATCCTTCATGTTTAAGGTCGAAAAATTAATAAGCGACTTCATATTGAATGATCCTAAGAGCTCGTGAAAACATGGTCACGAGTTTAGTGTAGATCTCTTACGTGGAATTCATCTTTATGACATTCCTTTGAAGCTTGGCATCTGTAGAGAAGATCAAGACATTCTTGATCGTGGCCGTTCTATTTGGTAGGTCTCATAGGCCACCTTTACAGCGTTAGTTGACCTTGCATTTAGGAGCGTTGGTAGAAGCCTTGCTGAGGTAACGAAGCTTACCATCACCTTTGGTGGCAAGGCAAAGCTGCCCATTCCAATTCGCGAAATTAGAACAATTCTTTTCGAATTTGCATTGATCCATAAAGGATCTAAGCCATGATACGGTGGTGAGTTGTGGTGCGGGAGGTTGAACCTTGTTATCGTTTGCCGACATTGCGAATAAAACAAGTTTTGACTACAAAATATGAGAGGAAAGAAACATCAACATTTATTGTTTTAAAATAGTTGTAAACATTTTAAACAAGTTTAACATTTATATAATGACCTCTACCTAATTACATAAATAATTCCAAGATCCAAATCCTATATTAACTCGGGTTTATGTGAGCCACGGACTCCACGACATTTATTAATATTACTTGGTGGGTTAACTCTTTAACCGATTCTACCATTAGAATTCTTGGTCGATGAAATACTTTATTATCATCTTTAGCCCGGAACACATGGGCCACAGACTCTTTAACTGATTCTACCAAATTTCGATGCAATAACAATTTATTACCCCACTTACCCAACGTAATAAGTTTAGCACCTCGGTGAGCCGAACCTACTTCCTTATGAAATTGGGATTCATGGGTTCTACTATTTGTTAAGGCTAAATCTCAATTAATAAATATAGAGGTCAAGTCAATTTATTATCTATCTCCTTTAAGTGAACAAAAGTGGTGATCTATCGATAATTATAATTGACGCGGTCGATTAACTCGATAAAATGCATGTGTAATTTATATGGCGATTTGGCATGTATGTGACATATAAATAAAAATGAAAGCAATAAAATAAATTCCTTGTACGGCCTTCCTATAAATAGAAAATAAAATAATCTATTTAGAAATTCGGAAACCAACTCCTTTGGTCCCTTGAACTTCATATGCACGCCTCCCAAGGATACCGTCTCTTTTTGAACGCCTTTCCAAATGACACCGTCTTTATGAAACTCCGGGATTACAAATAATTACAAAAATATATAATAAAAATTACATGAATTTACTATTATATATTTGTAAAAATTAAATATTACAATAAAAGTGATACGAGATCACATAAAATTACAACCGAAACAATATTCCCTTACATTACGGGTAATATCGATTAAAACTAAGGTCATACTAAGACAAATTACATAATTCAAAATTACATAAATCCAAAAATGACATTTATTCATTCAAAATGCAGCATATTTATATGTAAACTCATCCAATAATATATGTGCCAAATCGCCCTAATAAAACTTATATCGTATATAAACCCGGTTTTATGGAAATACGTGATAATAACCAATTAAAATCACAAATCAACACTTAAATCAAATTTAAGTCCAAGTTAATTATCCTAATTGTTTTAGGACTCAAAAATTAGTCTCCACTAATTATTTGACAATAATTCAACTCGTTTTTGCATTATTGCTCGTTTTTTACCCTTATTCACATAACGTTTATGTAATAATTCCAAATTAAATTACAATAATTTATAAATTTGAAAATTAAATTTTTTTGAATATTCTTGAACATTACCAGGAACATTACCATGTCAAAATTTTGGTCAAAAAGTTTCAAATAACTTTAGAGAAAAATATAGTTGCTATTAATCGATTTTATCAAATAAAATACTAAAATATCACAAAAATTAATATAATTAATTTTCCTTTTATACATATGATATTTAAAATATTCATGCAACATGTGATAATTTTCTCATGCTAAAAAATTCATTTTAGCTATTTATGCCAAAATAATCACTATTTATGCCTTTTTAACTATTAAAAATCATAAATCATGCATAATAAATCATATTTATCTCAACTTTTACAAATAGTAGTTAAAATATGCATGTGATATCATACGAAAATTATTTCAAGACTAGATTCAAAGTTTAACTATTTTTAGTCATAAAATGTTCATTTTACTAATTAAAATGTGTTTATTTAACCAAAAATCAATAAATAAAGCAATAATCTTCCATAAATCATCAAAATAACCTATACTCATTATGGGACCAGGAGGTATAACATGCTTAAAAAATTCGTGACTTTATCATATAAATTACTAATTACTAATTACTAATTACCAATTGCATGCAACATCATATGCTCTGATACCAATTGTTAGGTTCATATACCTACAATAAGACATTTCTTAAGTAATACTAATTAAAATTGTAATTAGCTTGAAAGATCTAGTCACATGCAAACTAATAAAAGTCGAAATTATAGAAGAAGAGTGTTCCTCACATTGAGAATTATTCGAGTATGGGCACAAGTACAAGACACCTTCTTGTACTTGTTCTTGAGCTAGATGAATATGAGATGAACTTCCTAAGCTCCAAGTATAGAAGCACTCATTTTGGATGCACCTAAACTATCCCAAATTCTTTCTTTATCTCACAATACTAGATGATATAAGAAGCTCTCTTAACCTTAATATTATTACTACTACTAGTAATATAACTTGAGTGTGTATATATAAGAACTTAGTAATAAAAAAAACTTGCTTGATTTTATTCTAGAGAGATAAATGATTTATGTTCAAAACATATGAGTAAATGTATATTAAAAAGATAAGAACAACTTCTCCTTTAATTTGTTCACCTTGGGGCTGGTGGTATATGGCATGGCGAAGGGGACAAGCATGCTTGTTTTTTTTTTCTTTACCCATGTCACTAGGATAACTTTAGGTTAATTAGGGTATTAATGTTATCTTAGCATTAAATCACAAGACTATAATCACCCTAATCCCAACCACCCTAAAACCGGTTATGGTGATGTAAAATGGGATCCATTTTAACTTTCACATTGTGTCATTTGTCATGTGTGTGACATGTGACAAGTTACATGTAATCTTGCTTATAAAATTATATTTAACAATTAAATACAATCTTATAACAAATAAATTATACTTAACATTTTAAGTAGCAATCTATAATTACATGTATGTAAAATGGTTTATCTCATACATAATTAATATTATCTACAACTTATTGTAATTATATTTAACCAATCACTCTTATCTCTAATGTTTCATAAACATTATACAACTTTGGTAATATAACATGTAATTACCAACATGTATCTCAACTAATCATATTAAAATACGATGTAGTTCTCATATACCGACTGAACTTATTCAATCGTAGGGATTAATTAATCTGTATCGTTATACAATTAATTAATTTTATGATTTGCTAATCGTCCTTTCGGTGTGACCTCAAGGGATCAACTGATCACCACCGTCATACGACAGTAATGTCAAACTCTAGTAAGCCAATCATTACTGATTAATGTGGATCAGTTGACTATAATGTTAATCATCCCTTTGTATTCTTGTTAATGATATTAAATTAAATGATCACACTATTGTTGAGAACAATTACTCCAACAGATATATGGGCAATGTACACAGCCTAGCGAGCTACCGTGAGTAACTGTTCCCGACCCAGGGTTTGGGCCGGGGTGTTACATATGTTATCAAAGCAAACCTGCGACCGTGCGGTGAGCCTGTGGTCCGGAGTAATCGGGTCATCCACCTAGCGGGTGAGGATTCTAGGAATGCATGGCTGCGATCTGATGCTGCCATGCGCAACGAGGACGTTGCGTTCTTTAAGTGGGCGTGTGTAATACTCCATGCGTGGGTTGCCCCTGAAAAGATCCATTGAGAGGCTTAAGCGTGCTTGACTGAGAGTAGTCTTAGGATGGGTGACCTACTGGGAAGGTACCCATGATGCGCATGAGTAAGGAAAAAAATGTGCTGGAAAGGACCCGTGTTGATCCTTGGGCAATGTACATAGCCTAGCAAGCTACCGTGAATGACCGCTCCCTACCCAGGGCTTGGGCCAGGGTGTTACAAGTGGTATCAGAGCAACCCTGCGACCGTGTGGTGATGGAGGCAGTTGTTATATGCTCCATTGTGATCACTCACCTAGCGGGGGAGGATTTTGGGTTAGCGGTTATGCTCCCAAACACAACGAGGACCTTGCGTTCTTCAAGTGGCGGTAATTGTAACACCTCACGTTAGTTAAAGAGGTTCATTGATAAGCTTAAATAACTAGTGCTTAAAGAGATTCAAAATACTACTCATATCAATAAAGTGCACTGTCTTTTCTAGTTATCCATGCAAAAGAACTCAAAAGTTAAGCGTGTTTGACTGAGAGTAGTCTTAGTATGGGTGACCGAGGGTTCTTGGGATGCGCATGAGTGAGGAAAAAATATGCTGGAAAAAACCCGTGTTGATCCGTGGGCAATGGACACAGACTGGCGAGCTACCGTAAGTGAACAACTCCTAACCTAGGGTTTGGGCCAAGGTGTTACACTAAACTAAGCTTGCGGAGCTTGTTTAAGACCGTAATTTGCTTTTTGAAGTTTGCCGACATGAGTAGGAAATGTAGAGACGAAGAAACCAATAGGTTAAGCCATATACAGAGTTTTGGAGAGCGAGCCTTGAAGGAATGCATTATTAACATGAAGATGGCGTGGAGCCATTTATTGCTAAGAGAGAGAGAGAGAGTGTGTGTGTGCGCGCGGGGGGGTGAGTTAGAGAGAGGAGGGAGGGGGGGGAGACTAATGATGGCTAGTTTGATAACGCGAATATGATTTTCGTTACAATGGATCTCGGGCCGCTGATGAAAGCCTTTAGCTAGAAGCCGGGCTTTGAATTTGTCTCTGGAATTGTCGCGTTTCCACTTGCAAGCGAAATACCCACCTGCAATCGATTGTACTAAACCGTGAGAAGTATTGTATTCTAAGGTGTCTTATGGTCGACGTCTTAGTAATGTGTTGCTATGTTGCTGCGTGATTGTCATATAACTCTTAGGAATTTTGTTACGCTTTCCCTTTTCCTGTTATCAAATTTGTTTCATAACCATTATATTGTGTTAGTGTTGCTTGAGATATATTTAGAAAATTAGCACCTCATCGGAATCCTAAATGGATATTTTTCATTTTTAAATATTTCATTTTGATGTCAACTCCACCGCTTAAATGAGTAAAGTAATGCTTCTTTTTGTACATGCATACTTATTTGTTTTGCATGTGCTTAGTGTTGGTTTACATAACATTTTTGGCAAGATCTTACTTGTCTTGCAATGAAGCACTTTACTCATAAGTGTTTTGTTGTGAGTTGAAGGGACGGGGAAGGCCCATCACTTTCCTTTCGTTGGATTATAGTAGTCTAATAATCTAGTGGTACATATAGTATGCACTCAGATCACTTCAGGTTTAAGATTTCTCCTTTTTATCGTTTTTTTAATCATGCTAGAGTTATTTCAAGGACGAGTAAAAGCTTAGTGTGGCGAGATTGATACACGTTAATTACCCCATTTCCCCTAGTTTAGTCTCTAAATGTGTCCTTAATTTAATGAATATGCTCTCATATTGATCAAATTGCATAAACGACTTTAACTCGTCCTTATTTTCGACTGGGTAAGCCGAATGCCAAAATATATTACCCAATCAACTTAAAAAGGAAGGAAGTCACACAAAAAAAAGCAAGAACCCGCCGTGTAAGTTATCCACCCCAGCCATGCGAAAATCAGGCCAGAAAAGAAGGGACTGTGCACAGTTGATCGTGCGATGTTCTCTTGGTTCTGCAAAACATCAAAAGAAAGGAAGACATCATGTTGTTTTGATCGTGCGGATCCCTCTTGACCGTACGAATTACAAGGTTTCAGCATGGGTACTCAATGTTCTCAAATGACCTCGTTTTATTTGTAGTTTTCATTTATGTTCTTGTTCTTCCAAAAATTGAATTTTTAAATTACTTATCATTAAATTTTCTTTCTTTAGCCTTTGTTATTGTTTATTTTTAATTTAATTAGTTAATTAGTCTTCTACTCTCATTTAATTAGTAATTGAGTGTTAGTAGATAAAAATCCATTCTTTATAATGTTTAACAGCCAATATATATTTTTTATTATTGTCTCATGATAAATAAATTAGTAGTGGCTAGACTTCATTCTAGCTAAGACACCATAATTAACCCTCGACATGGGATATTGGTTGGGGTTAGTTAAAAGATTTGACTTGTTTATATTTATATGGGATTGTTGTTGACTCTTGAACCTTGACCATCAATGAGAATTGATTAGGTTGTGAGCCGACGTACCTCACCTACAAAGTTGGTGATTTGGGTTGAACACGTGAGGGAGAACTTGAGAAGGGTTCCATTAATTATTGGTTTGAAATCTACCCTTTAGTAAGGGAGTGGGATCACCGAGAATGTAGCATGAACTTAGTATCCATTACCTGGGTCCGTTGGGATGTGCATGTTACTATGAACTTGGGTCTTGGATTGAGCATATGGACTTACGAACCTGAGAGAAAGCTGATGAGGATAACTACCGTCCAACCTCGAACCTGAGAGAGAGAGAGAGAGAGAGAGAGAGAGAGAGAGAGAGAGAGAGAGAGATAGAGAGAGAGAGAGACACTACAAGAGAGAGACGAGCGACGAAGAGAACAACAATGAGCAGGGGCAGACATCAAACGACAGTACAACCCCTGCGACAACAAAAGAGTTACCTATTGATATAGAGCCGGGATTATTATGGTACAATTTCTTATTTATAATCTCTGTTCTAATAAATTACACTTATAAACATGTTACATATCATTTTCTAATACAAAGATTGATATAGGTTTGACGATAGCCAAGTGGTCCGAAGAGTTAGTCGGTCTTTCAAAAACAACTACGATGTCCCTTACTTGAGCTGGAAAGAGGCTCCAAAAAGTAAAAGGGATGCGTGGTTTGATAATTTTCGGGTATTTATATATATAAACTTTTACTTTATTAATTTATATGTGTGTTTGTTTTTATAAGTGTTGTTTTTATGTGTAGACATTGTGCAATTGGGATCCTAAGCATGAGGATGAGTGTAGGAAGCAATACAATGAGACGTGTAGAAAGCGTTTAAAAGACGCCATGTATGATGCCGGCCAGATGATAAGGGGTAAGAATCCGGTTGGCCCGGGTTGGATGCTTCCTAATGTTTTCAAAGAATTAATCGAGAAGCGGAAGAATAAGGCGTTTATCAAGAGATCGAAACAAGCTTCCATCAACAAGAAAGGCGGCGAAGATGGCCCTACTACACATCACTACGGGTCAATCAAAGCTGTTAAACATGATGCTAAGATGGTAAATAATTTGAACTTATTTAAGTATTTGAAGTTGATAATTTACTTTGTTAGTGTAATGTTAGTATTTGTAATTTGAAGTTAATGTTTGATTTGGTTTTATTAAAGGCGAAAGATAAGGGGGGTATAGCCCCTAATGCAGTGGAGCTATTTCTTGATAGCCATAGGAAAATGGTTGATGGTGAGGAGCAATGGAGTCATGCAACTGCCCGAGCTAGATATGTAAGTATTACTACATTCGAAATTTCATTTTTACATTTGTGTTAGGACTTCCGATAGACGTTTTTTTACTTTCTAAGGATGATAGATGAGTTATTTACAACTTTCTTTTTGACAATGTAGCAAAATTTTCAAAGGATGATAGCCGAGCTTACGGAGCAAGGAATTCCGATTGACGTTAACAAGGTTTGGTACGATTCGGTGGATGGATACAAGAAGGGCCAAGTCTTTGGTTTAAGGACCGCCGCCTCACTATATTACACTCCCCCGGCGTCATCATCGTCGACAGGTAAATCTTCCGCCTCCCAACAATATATCCCGGGTGTTCTAACTCAATCAACTGAAGCACGTGAGAGGGAAGCCGAAGAGTTTAGGAAGTATAGAGAGGAGATGCAACAAAGGGATGAACTTTACATGAAAAATCAAGAAGAACGAAGGCAACAAATCACGGCAAGTCAAGCCGCTAGTATGCGTGAACGGGAAGAAACAAGGCGCCAAATTGAGGCCTTAGCCAAACTGCTTGAATCCCAAACCCAATACCGATGCAACAATAACATATTTGATTTCCCTAGTAACCTAAATAACGATAACTCCGGTGGAGGCGGAAATGGTTTTCAAGTGTAAGTTAGTTGGTTGTGTAAGACATGGTTACTTGTAATGTAAACTTTAGTAGTTTGTTGTATAAGACATGGTTACGGTAGATGTAAGACATGTAGCGTTATGGTTATCTTGGTTTGTTGAAACTTTAGTAGTTTGTAATGTAAACTTTAGTAGTTGTAAGACTATGTATGTAAACTTTAGTAGTTTGTTGAAAATTTTCTAATTTGAAAGACGGTTTCTGGTTTCAAAAAATTGTGTACGAATGCATTTGTATATATTTTGAAAAATTGGCAGGAAATATAGCAAATGGGGGAGAATAAGAAGCAAAATCACCCAAATAGTTCACATTGGATACCGACCGACAAGAGAAATTACCGACCGACATATAAAATTTACCGACCGACTGTACAACCATACCGACCGATTGCCGTCTAAAATCTTTCTGATTATTTATGGACTCAAAATGGAACCGACCGAAAATAGGGCTATACCGACCGAAAAGGGTAATACCGACCGACTGGGTCTTGATATTGACCAAGTCAATATGTTTTGGCACCGACGGATTTCCGGTCTAGCGACGGATTGTTCGGTCGGTATCATACCGACCGATTATAAATCGGTCGGTATGTAACATTTACCGACCATATTTACCGACCGATTTTGAACGGACGCAACGGAAGAAAAAACGGTCGGTAAGTGGTATTACCGACCGATTTTTACTATTAGCGACCGCTAAAAACGGTCGGTACTGGACCTGATTCTTGTAGTGAGGGAGAGGCTATAGGCGTCTTTCCCCCTAAACTGCTATTAGCTACCGTCCAATTCAAGCGTGAATGAACATGTTGGTGTAGAAGTGGAGGCCTAGGCTTTTATATTTAAACCTCATTCTATTAGCTTGTTATTTTTAGTTCTAGTTTTAATTTCGTTATCGTTTAGTCTAACTTACTACTTAATCAACCGTCGGGAAAAACATGACCGTCAATACCATTTACATGGAGAGAGGTGACAGTCACGTTTTCCCCGACAATCTCATTGGGGTAAAGACTTAAGTGGTTGTAACTTGTAATGGAGGCACGGTGTGATGATGCTATGTATTATTTTTATTTTTTTTATAAAAAATAGTTTTGATGATTGAATGTTGGGTGTGATTGCAACTGTAAAATTAATGGAGCGAAGAGTAATGAAATTTTGATGATAAAGCAAGAGAGATATAAGCTGCATTTATTTATTTTCGTAAAAATTACTTGATTTTGGCTTTTCCACGTGTCACCATTCTAGGTCAGAGGACCGTCTGGATCTTAAACATGATCTTCCATCTATAAACAAAAGTTTAATGCGTCCCATCTATAAATTCTATTGGACATATGATATCACTGGGCCTAACAAACACAATTCCTAATTGGACCGTCAATTATACACAAGCCCATATTACAAAGAGTTAGTTAGGAAGTTTATTAGAATTAGGAAAGGTAGTTAGTATAAAACCAATGATATTGGTATCACTTTACACCTAGAATGGACACTTCATACATTTGTTCAAAATCTATCTATAGCTTATATAATGAGTTTTAAATTGTAAAATGAATCATCCCAATCAAAATTTTAAGGTGATTGTGGAAACTCAACTATTACACCCTTCCATCCAGACCAAATGTAACATTGTACTTTTTTCACTATTCATGAGTGTGAAGAATTTATGGTATTATTCCTAATATATAAGAGAAAATATAGTCATGCGATATATTGTTTGATTCATCATCATGAATGCTATAAGAATATCAAATTATTATAACTTTTAATAATATCTAACTAAAGATATTCACGTTACAAAACGCGTCTCGACAAGTGTGAATAGCCCAATGTTACATTTGTTATGGATGAGAGGGAGTATATTTTTATCCTATTCGGCTTGAAGAGTGAGGCTCCCCCTACCATGTGATGAGATTTCACTTTGTGAGATATTGGAGACTGTATGAATTTAAACCCGGATTTAAATCTGTGACCTTTGGTCACATTGACTGTGATAACATGACAGATGAATCATCTCAAGCAAAACCTTATACATGGTGATGACCGGTTGAATTCAACTATTATATTTGTAATTACAAATCATTAATTTATATCACCTTAGACAAGTTCGAGCATTTGTTAAGTAGTGTCACTCAACTCTCTTCTGTTTACACTATATATTTTGATTGTGAAGTACTCCCTCCGCCCTGTTCAATTCGAATCATATTTCTTTTTTGGGTGTATTACTCAATTGTTGTCATTAACAGGAAAGTTTTTTATGACTAATTTGACTTATCAATGGGACTATCGTCCACTTGTTATCCACTAAGAATTAGTACCAATTGTCTCCTACTATTTCCTTGGTATTTGTGCCAAAATAAAATGACAACAATTGACGAGGACGGAGAGAATAGGTATACATTCCCATTTCCCAAGCATGTTTATTTAATTTGTATTTTAAATTTTTATATTTTTGCAATGGATTGGTGGGAAAATTTAATGTAGTATTGCAAGGTAAGAAATATAAACAAAAGAGGGTCGTGTTGGTCTAACACTCTTACTCTATTCACTGATTTTTTTTGGCAGTGCACAACATTCAAAGTTCGATAGTGGTTAACAAAATAAGGTAAATACTAATCAAGTACTCCCTCCATCCTAATCATTTGTTTGTTTTTAATTAAAAATACTTCTCACAAATAATATAAAAGGCCAACAAATGAATGGGACGGAGGGACTATAAGGTTTCACAAAAACCGGGAAAAATTATTAGAAAAAATACAGTATTTCATCTATTCTTCTCCCGGTCCATGCCATGCAAAGAGTTACGTAATATTGAATTCTGAAAACTCGAAAGGTGGTCATGGTCAATTTCACAAGAGCAGCCCAAAACAAAGTAGAATAATGAAAAAACTTGCAATTGTATTTGACACTCCTCTTGTTCCTGTGCAAAACAAACAGTTGTTAACATCACTATTTTACTCAAGTGTTATACACTTAATACTATTACGGAGTATTATTATTCACATAAGTTTTTTTTGGTTGCTAAAAAGTTTAGGTTAAGGGTATTATTATTATTGAAATAAGTACTAATGTAAAATCACTTAGTAATTGGCAAGGCATATAATATGAAGTTAATTAAAGATTATATTTTTATATATTTTTTAAATCGTAAAAATCTTCTACTAGAAACATTATTACAAACGGGTGATTTAGGCTTAACCATCAGTTTTGTTAATTTTTTATTAAAGTATTAAACTGATATTTTGTTAAAATATTTCACTGACCATAAGTGAAACGTGGTCAATTAATTTAATTTGGATTTCAAAGATAACGAAGTCGAACACGATAAATTAGTGACGTGAGTGAGAAATAAATGACACATCAACCAAATCATACCTGTTGATCCCGGAGTTGACATGAACTTGGAGGAACCTGGAGGCGGAGGTACAAAATCTTCATCAACGGAACTCTCCGGGGGACTCGGACCATCGTCGGGTGATTCAGTTATGGGTACAGAGAAATCGTACGGTGAAGTCATCGTCACACTAGACAACTTATAACTTAACGTACAACTAGGCGAAAAAACTTGTCCCAAATAGGCCCCTATGTATAATTTAGTAAAATTCCCAAACCCGTGTTCCAAGCATTTGTTGCAATCGGAGGAGGTAAGATCCTCATTACATTGGGCAAGCGCGTAAATTGTTTCAAAGGTTGAGTAATCGGCTGTTGCTGTCGCAAAATAACGTGATGAAACCGTGAATTCTGACACGGCATCATTTATTAGAGTTGTAAAGGTAGTGGATAAAAGTTTTTGGAATTCGCCACCATTGTTAATTTTTCTAATTCCGTGTATGTAGTAACGTGGTGTTTCCTCCCTAATGGAAAAAATTGTGTAGTTAGAGTAATGTAATGTGCACCCTTGATAAAATTGTATACCTTCGACACTCCGTAAGCAGAGTGGAACGTAGGCGATAGTACTGGCAACGCAAGTTTGACAATCCTCCAAAGCCATGTCGTATCGACAGGAAAAGATGGCGTTAACTTTGTCAGTACCCGTACCAACGGAAATTTTACTGAAATAGGTAGTTGATGCAAGGGTACGTACCTAGTTTACCAATTGCGGTATTAATGTTGGTTCCGTAATCACTCGAAGGGCTGTATTTTCCGATACCCTCGTAACAATCTTGGACGATGTATTGAGCATCGGTAATTTGGAGAACGAAAAGAACAAAAACAGCGACGAATGTGATTTTTTTTTGGGAAAATGTTATCATGTTTGTATGTTTATTGGATAATTAAGTACGCCGTAAGTATTATGAGTTATTATAATTTTTTTGGTGGGAAAATGTTATGATGTTCGAGTGATTCGTTGTTGTGTTATATAGGCGAGGTTTGGACGGCAATAATGTTGACAGTCAAATACATAGCTGGTTTAATGAGCTGTGAATTCTTGTTTATTAACAACGAACGTTAGTGGCGATACACCAAGTTAAATACTCCATCCTTTCACGTCATTTGTTTACCTTTACTTTTGGCACAATTATTAAGAAAGTTGTTGGGGACCATTTGTAGTACAAATAAATGAGACACCCTAAAATAGTCTCATTCAATGATCAAATTACTCATAAATTACCTTCCTAATATAGAAAGGTAAACAAATAAATGAGACAACCTAAAATAGAAATGGTAAACAAATAACCGGATGAAGGGAATATATGATACGGATTATTTATGATCGTATCAACAAAAGATATTGTTATGTACTTATTCATAACTTACTTCCCTTCGACATGTAGCTGCCGGCCCATGCATGCGAGGCAGTATACTATGAAAATAATATATTGTGTGAATGTTGACCTCATAGATAATCCGATAGAAAATAAGATGGCGTTATCGGGTGCAACTTTAATTGAGCGTTGTCGGGGGTATTATAGTCAAGTATATAGGTTTTTTCGGTTCCCTTCCTTAAGTTTGAATTTTAAACTAATTATTAAAAGGCAAATTACACAAAAATAATCCAACGTTTGAACAATCTTCCGAAAATGATTCCACCTTATTTCTTATAAAAAAAATAATCCCACGTTTTAGTTTGCGTTACGATAATAGTCCGACTTTTTACGAACCTAACTATATTTACTAGGTTACTTTACAAAGCTAATTTCATACCAACTTATTCTATTTAAAAAAAATAAAAATATCGGCTCCACATTAATTTATTATACACTCATTCTATTGAACTACACCATCGCCAATTCCTATCACTAGCCTCTTTTCCCCTAATTGTATCAATCATATTACATTTTTGCTAAAAGAAGACAACTTTCAAGGTATTTTATTCATTTCATTAATGTTTTTGTGTTTACCCAGAAATTTTGTGTTTGTTATAATTGTCTCAATATTCACCAATCCATCACTACACCATCCTCCTCCCATCCGACATTTTTTACTCGATAAAGAATTAGTTGAAGAATTTTAATTTTTGCTCTAAAAATTGTAGGATTAATAATTGATGGAATACCTTTGGTTTTATGGTTTGAAATAAGTGGATGTCATGTTTAATTTGGGCATTTGGACGAAAAATGTAAAGATTTGTTATCCTCCTACTCTTATTCTTAATTCATAACATGCTAATATTTTCACATTTGAATTGGTATTTGTCTTTTGTAGTTGTCAGGTTGAAATATAGGCAAAGAGGAATTTCATGTTTCATCATAAAAATGTACACATTTTTTATTTGGACAGATTTATTAATGTCAAACCTAATAACTGAAATTAGGATTGGGATAGATGAGACTAAATTTGTAACCCAAACCAAAACTTGGGATTAATTTTGTAAAAGAGCTGAAGTGGGATTACTTTTGGAAGATTGTTTAAACGTTGGATTATTTTTATGTAATTTGCCATATTAAAAAGGAGTATTTAATTTTAGGAATAAAAATTGCATTGACTAATTATGATTTTCATTCTTTTTGCCACGTTTTGTGGAGGAATGACAACAAAGTTTGTAGGGCTTGGGCTGATCGTTAGGACCAAAAATTGGGCCTCCTAAAAAGGCCCATGATAATTTAGGGTCGGGTTTGGGCCAAGCTTTGAGCCCAAATTGTAGCCCAGCTCGGCCCATATACTAAAGCTGACTCTTTTTTAAGGTTATATAAATAAAAGTAGCAATAAAATTTAAAAGAAAAACTCGTAAAAACCATGTCCATTCATTAAAGTTATAGAGCGATGTCTTCCTAATATAGATTATATCTATGAGTACATGATTAAGCGTTCTAAGATTGTTATATTTGCCTTTATCGGTCTTTTATCAAGCAAATCATTTGCGGCTCATCATTTTTTTATCGATTGTATTAATTTTACGAAAAATTCACGTTGTACCCCTAAACTTTGTCATTTTGCACGTGGTATACATTTTTTAAATTTTGTGCACATAATAACCTTGAGTTTGATTTTTAAGTACGACATGCTCTTTTTATCGTTCTTAAAATATTCAGATTAGCTTAAATCGTAAACCAGAAATCAGAATTTGCCAAAACAAAATTTTAAATTGATTAACTCTTCGAGATCTATAATTTGATCAAGCAAAAAATGGTCATCCGAAAATTTAAAATTAAATTAATGCCATAATAACCTTGAGTTTGATTTTTAAGTACGACATGCTCTTTTTATCGTTCTTAAAATATTCAGATTAGCTTAAATCGTAAACCAGAAATCAGAATTTGCCAAAACAAAATTTTAAATTGATTAACTCTTCGAGATCTATAATTTGATCAAGCAAAAAATGGTCATCCGAAAATTTAAAATTAAATTAATGGACGACTTTAGGTTTCGTGAGTAAAAACCTTAGAAAATGTTAGTTGATAAATTGTTTTTTCTTAAATCGTAGATTATGACAAGAAAATATATTTAGGCCATAAATTGGCCAAATCCGAATACCGGTGCAAGAGTTATGCTCAGTTGAAGTTATCTAAAGCGACGAAAATGACATGATGTACATAAAAATAAAACGTAAAGGGTAACATGTGCACAAACTTTAAATACAGGGTACCATGTGCAAAATGACAAAGTTTAGCGGTAACACGTGAATTTTCCGTTAATTATATAATCTAAGCATGCATTTAACATACCAATAGACGATATGCGACTATTTATCTCACATGACAAGTCGTAAATATTAGGGTCCCGAAAAGCCCATTGAGCCCAAAAGCCCAAACTTGCCCACTTGGGCCGGGTTTGGGATCACAAAATTAGCCCATTTGCTTGGTCCGACCCAGCCCATCCCTACCAATGGGGTATTTTTTGGTCGAAGTCCGGCCCAAGCGTACATGAGCCCGACCCATGATCACCTCTACAACAAACAATATACTAGCTTATGTTATGAAATATTATTATATGGATGTCCATATCTTATAGGATACTAGAATATATTATCTTATGAAAACTCTACCCATATTGTATGTGTATATATACCCCTTATAATGGAATAATAACACAGAACTGTCTCCCTTACTTTCTCTCTACCTTCTCTCTATAATTATCTCTCCCTTTGTTTCACAACACGTTATCAGCACGAACATTTAAGTTCTTCATTGAACTTCTGAGTAATGTTTATATCTGCAATATCAAATATACTCAATCTCACTGTAGTGTCTTGCCTTTAATGAAATTTCTACACGAGAGAGTTTCAACACTTATCTTTTCTCTAGGATAAACTTCAGGTTTATCAAAACGGGTATAATAAGAACCCGAATGGCCTCAATCGACACATCTTAACAATTTAATGTCAACTTTCTTAGTTTGCCCAAAACTTATGGCAATTTACATAAGTACTTGGTCGTGTCTAGATAGTATAATTTATGACACGCCACTTTCTAGTTGACAATTCAACATGCTAAACTTCTGGTTAGCAATTTCGCATATGAATTCAAAATAATTCCTCTGTATCTGGCCCGATAAATAGATGTGACATAAGACACTAACTAATGTCTTATTTATATTGGCAAGACTAAAAATAATATCACAATATTCCTTTAGGGAATATTATACATTGCTCTTTCTTGTAGTATGAACACAAATTATAAATGAAAATTCCTTTTAGGAATACAAAACTTAACCGATTCTTAAAATAATCTCAGTTAAACTCAATTAATAATGTATCAGTCCCGTCAGGGGAGATGGTGAAATCAACGAATCATAGCGATCATTCTTTTCATAATATTGAATAATTGATCACATGTCACTTGTATACGAGATACTACACATAGTGTTTTAAGCACTTACACGATAATGTGTCTACATGACTATATTATTTGTATGAATGACAAATATATTTCATACTCAAAACATGATATCTCATTCTCTTCAAGGAATGATTTTGATTCGATTTGATATGATTCTCAACTTTTAAGAGTATCTCATATTTTGCAAATATTCATGTATACACATTGAGTTTATTCTTAATTATGATACTCAAATAATAATACTCACTATATGAAATGTGAGAATTTATAAACATTGTGAACTTCAAGTCACAGTTTCAATATCTGTAAACATTATGAACTTCAGGCCATAATTTAGTATATGTAAACACTATGAACTTCTGGTCATAGTTTCAGTATCTTTAAATATTATGAACTTCAGGCCATAGTACGAATATTAAAATTTCAACTGGTATATCACTTTCCTTTTCTCATATCGAATTTCGAGTATATGTGTCACATGAATCTTTCAATGAACAGATTTGGCTCAGTAAGTCTACATCACTATGCTCAATTTAGACTTCTTTTACATGGCTCACCAAATGCCACATTATTAGGCTCAATAATGTCGTGTTCTCAATCTCTTCTACAGGCAGAGTCTTTATGAGATGTCACATTCACTTCAAAGAATGGGCCAAATTTCAAATCTATTATGCCGTTCAACTTCAGGTGAACAAGAATCAATTCAGAAATAATTTATCCGTTTATAGAGACCGCATTATCCATTTGAAACCCAAATGCAGTTCATAAATCGCAGCTGTGAACTTCTGGCCACTAGCATTTACATGTGGACTTCTGGCCACTTACACTTCAAAATATGAATTGATGAGACAATGTTAAATTATTCTTACACACCTTTAAAACCTTGAACTTCAGGCCAAAGTTATAATATGGACATATCTGCTCATCTTTATAAAATAAATCTTTTGGAACTATAGGTCTAAATATTATATGATATGTTCTTTTCCAAAAATTAAGTCCAATAATATGTAAATTATACAAGATTAACTTAGTTATCATATTAAACAATAACTCTTCGTTTCTCGGTGACATAAGAATATCAAAAGCGGTAAAATTGTAGCCAATTCATGATAATCTGAGTTATTTCCCGTACGATCTTTAATATAATTAACAAATAATTTATGAACAAGCGAAAATAACTGAGCAAAACTGATCGATAAATATGATATATATTATAAAGATACAAAATCAACTCATATGTTGTTCAACTCAAGTAACATATCTATGAAACGTACAGAAATTGTACGGAAATAAATGGAACATGTGTTTTCATCAAAATAATCATCATAGTTCATTAATTCGGATTGTATATATATATGCAAAGAAGATTATAATCATTGTGATCCTTTATAAATTATCTTCTTTGATTAATTTTATTAGCTATTAGGCTGTTACATATTACGACACATAATTAAGATTAAAACCCAAACTTACTCAATCACTTAAACCATATGAATCATAATGATTAATGAACTAAGTAAATAATTAAGTGTTAGAACCATACTTGGTTGATGATGCCAAGTTTCATTGTCATTTAATGGTTTGCTTCTTAGTTATGATTTATAGCATTTGAAGCTCTCAATTATTTCTCAAGGATGGTGCAAGGATGATCAAAGATGAAGATAGTCATAGCCTAAGTCGAATGTTGTAAACGAAGTAGTGTAACATTCTTAGTTTGTCACAAAACTGCAAAACCATGTCACAGTGTCAGTCACTGTGACACTATGGTTTCTGGTACAATCAAGGAGAAAAACTTTCGAAATGGAACAAGTGTTGATTGTTAACAAAAGGCTTTTATGTTTTCAAAATCAAATAATTTTCAGATTGCAACAAACAAAAAGCAGTTCAAAATAAGAAATTGAGTCTTGTGATTATGGTTAACGTGTTAGACTAGCCTAGGATAAAGAACAATCAAGTGGCTACAAAATAGGTCTTTCCACTTTCACCTATTTGACAATATTTTGCATTTCCCAAAAAGCTTCCATATACTTTACATAAAGCAAGACTCTACTAATTCTAGCTTTGCAAATAGTGTCCTAATATTTACCAAAAGATCTCAAACCAATGCACTATATTATCCATTGGACATTAATGTGAAATAGTGTTTTGACCCTTACCTCACACGACTCCTCCACTATAAATAGAACTCATATCCTCTCATTTATTGCAAAGACTTTTAAAGAACATTTAATTGAAAACTCTGCAAATCAGTTGAGCATTTAAATATCTTTGTTTTCTTAAGTTTGCAAATCGTTTTAAAGTCTATGTCTTCACTTGTTTTAAAAGCTGTAAAATCTCCTGTATCAGTTCGCTGTACTGTGACATACTAAGTCTGTTCCATGATCTCGTGTTTAAGTCTTAATTGTGATCTCCATGTTCATTAAGTGAACGATTGAGATTCAAGACTCTGTAAACCTGTGAGATAGAATACAAAAACTCTTGAAGCGGAGTAGCTTTAAGTTTGAGTGCAACCGGGGTTGGTTGACGAGTTATTTTCATTGTAAGGGGTTTAGTAAGTTTGAGTAAATTTCTAAACAAGCAATAAAATAACATTGGACGTAGGCTTCGGAGTAGAAGTTGAACCAATTTAAAAACATCGTCTTGTTTGTTCATTTACTTTCACATTCCGCTGCTTATTATTTACTTACTACTCATCTCGTTATTATGTATACGCCACAGTCTTCCATACTGTGACGTACTGCATATCTCGCTGCCTTGTCTGTGTCACAGTCCTTCATACTGTGACTTAGACCTGCTGTACTTCTTGTGAACTTAAATTCAATAAAGTTTCTCAAGTCTCGTACTTAATTGTTCTTACTTGTGTTATCAAATAACCAAGTTAAGTAGAAATTTTTAAAAGTACACCTAATTCACCCCCTCCCCCTCTTAGGTGTAAATCGTTCTTAACTCTTCAATTGGTATCAGAGCCTCGTGCTCTGATATTGGTTAATACCAACGAGTTGATCCTTTAGTTATGGACGATTCAAAACACACTAAGTATCCCATCTTCAAGGGAGAAAACTATGATTGGTGGAAACACCGCATGGAGCACTATGTCAAAAGTGCAGACTATGAATGTTGGTTGATAATTCAAAAGGGTCCCCTCGAAATCATGGTCACTAATACCGATGGTACTAGTACCCCAAAAGACGAGGACAAATATGTCGAGGCTGACTATAGAAAGGTCGAGAAAAACTCTAAAGCCATGTCCATCCTTCAATATGGCATTGGTGAACAAGAGATTAACCGGATCTCCGGATGTACTACGGCCAAAGAGATTTGGGACACCCTAAGCCTTGCTTATGAGGGAACGTCACAAGTTAAAAAGTATCGTGTTGACCTTCTCATGCAACAATATGAGATGTTCAACATGACAAGAGATGAGTCAATTAATAGTTTGTCTTCACGTTTTTCTAGTATTATCAATGACCTCAAGAGTCTAGGAAGAAACTTTGAATCCGAGGACTTAGTTCGTAAAATTCTTCGTAGCTTAAATGAAAAATGGCAACCGAAGGTTACGGCTATTGAGGAAGCTAAAGACTTATCTATTCTCACCCTTAATGAACTAATGGGCTCACTTATGGCTCATGAGCTAACCCTCATGAAGCGTTTTAGTGAAAGCTCTAAAGGGAAAGGGCTCGCTCTTAATGCTCTCTCAAGTGATGAGGAGGATGGAGATGACGAGTTTGCAATGTTCACTAAAAACATTGTTGGAATGATTAATGGTCGTAATTTTTAGAGGTTTAACAATAATACTAGCAAGAGACATTTTCCAAAGAAAAAGTCAAATTCCACTCTTGGTTGCTTTAAATGTGGTGACAAGGGTCACCAAATCAAAGAATGCCCAAAGTGGGATGACATCAAGTCTAAAGAAAAACGTGACTTTGCCAAAAGTCAATGCAAAAGCAAAGTTATGTCAGCTATTTGGGGCATGTCTGATTACGAGGAGGACGATGTCCTTGAGGAAGAATTAGATGCCAAGTTGTGTCTTTCCTCTCATCTCAATAAAGATGTTCCAAAGTCATCAAAGAAAGAATCAATCAAATGTCTTATGGCTCACTCTGTTGATCTCGATTCAGATTCCGACAATGAGGTAAATGATCTCAAGAAAAAGGTTCGATCTTTCTCTAAAGACAAAGTTTGTCTTCTTTTAGACCAATTTTTTGATAAGTGTCGTGTCCAAAACAATAAGCTAGATGCTATGTAAATTGAAATAGAGGACATAGCCGAGGAAAATATCAATTTAAAAGAGTGTCTAAAAGAAGTTAAACAAGCCGGTTCATCATCTTGTCTCGAGAAAGAAATCAAAAGGCTTAAAAAACAAAATCTGATTTTGAGTAAAAAAGCTGAACTGCTACATGTCACAGATACAACCACTGTGTCATATGAGTCTAACAAGGAAATCGATTCCCTCACTAAACATGTGTCCTCTTTAACCATGGAACGAGACCAACTTCTAATTGATCTAACAACATGTGAAAGTCGAAAAGAAGATCTTGTGCAAATTTCTGAAATATTAAATGATGAGTCAAGTCATGTGAAAAGTGCTTTAGAACATGCACAAAAATCAAACGATGACCTTCTTGCTCAAATTGAAATCTTACAAAAAGAATTAGCCGAGGCTAAATTGTTTTATCAAAAGTGGGAAGGAAGCCAGAATGTTTTAGAATTTCTTTTAAAACAATCACAAGAATACGAAAAGCTTGAGAAGAATGTTGGACTTGGTTTCAAGCGCAACAGTAACACTCACTGTTGCATTCGAAACCGAGACCCAAGCAAGACTGATTTTCGAAAAAGAAAATATGCTGGCTTTCCTGAGTATATTATTTGTAACTATTGTGGCAAGACGGGTCATGTGTTTAATGGTTGTGAAAAGAGAGTCCTTGACCTTGAAAAGAGCACTAAAGTGACTAAACAAATTTGGATTAAGAAAGACTTAGTAAAGCAAACAAGTCTCAAGAAGGGACCCAAATTTATTTGGGTTCCTAAACTAAATGTTTGATCTTTTATAGGCATTAGTGAGGGGCAGCAACAATTGGTACTTAGACAGTGGATGCTCTCGTCACATGACGGGAAATGAAACCCAATTCCTCTCGCTAGAAGCCTACGATGGTGGCATGGTGACTTTCGGTGACAACAAAAGAGGTGAAATAATTGGTATTGGAAAAGTTGGTAAGTCAAAGTCACTATGTGTCGACAAAGTGTTTCTTGTCAAAGGTTTGAAACACAATCTCTTAAGCATCTCACAATTATGTGATCGTGGTAATATTGTTGAATTTCATGCTAGTGAATGTAGAATTCTTGATGGAAAAACTAGAGAACTCGTTCTTGAAGGAAAACGTGTTAAAGATGTTTACATGACTAATCTATGTTCATTGTCCGGTCAAACCCTATCATGCATGAGTGTCCAAAAGAATTACCCTTGGCTTTGGCATAAGCGATTAGGCCATGTTAATGCTAGAACACTAAACACTCTCAAGAAACTTGATCTAGTAGATGGCATTCCTAACATAAAATTTGATTTTAAATCACTATGTGATGATTGTGTTAAGGGAAAACAAGTTAAATGCTCCATTAAATCCAAAAAGTTTGTTAGCACTTCTCGTCCTCTTGAGCTTATTCACATTGATTTATGTGGACCCATGCGCATTGTAAGTAGAGGTGGAAGTCGCTATATTTGTGTCATTGTGGATGATTTTTCAAGATATGTTTGACTACTTTTCTTAAGTTCTAAAGATCAAGCATTTGATGAACTTTTAATTTGGGTTAAAAAGGTCCAAAATAAATTTGGTTTGAAACTTGTCTCTTTGAGATCCGACCATGGAACCGAATTTGAAAATTCATCATTTGAGGATTATTGTGATGAGCATGGTGTTAGTCATAACTTTTCGGCCAGAAGAACTCCCCAACAAAACGGGGTTGTGGAACGAATGAACCGAACTCTTGAAAATATGGCTAGGACCATGCTTATTAGTTCTAAAGTGCCAAGGAACTTTTGGGCCGAAGCCGTTAACACTTCTTGTTACATCTACAATCGAGTCATGATAAGAAAAATCATTAACAAAACCCCTTATGAGTTATTACGAGGTAGAAAACCTAACATCTCACATTTAAAATGCTTTGGTAGTAAATGCTTCATTCACAACAATGGTAAAGATAACCTTGGAAAATTTGATGCTCGTAGTGATGAAGGAGTTTTTGTTGGCTACTCGGACCATAGTAAAGCTTATAAAGTTTACAATAAGAGAACTATGAAAATGGAAGAAAGCGTTCATGTAATATTTGACGAATCTAGTCTCTTTGTCTCAAATGAACAGGTTGACGAAGAAGAGGAGGATGATGATTTCGAAATTGGGATGATACGTCATAATATGGATCAAGTAGTTGATGAGGCTGTGCAACAATCGGAGCCACTGTTGCATGATGAAGCTTGCCAAAATTCAGGGGGAACTAATCTTCACTGAGCTCAAAATGATGCTAGCTCATCCAGGGGGAATGAGGATGCAAATGAGCAGCCCACTCAAACAGAAAGTGATCCACATTCACCCTCACAAAATACCCCTGATGCAACAGTGACGCCCACTGTGACACCAGAACCAAACGAAGCCTCAAACACTCTTGTCCTAAAAAAATGGAAACATCAAAGTTCCCACCCTCTCTCAAATTTAACAAGTGATCTAAACTCTGGAATGAAAACCAGATCCTCGCTCCAAAACTTTTGTGCCTTCAATGCATTCCTCTCTCAAATTGAACCTGCCAATGTCACAGTAGCTCTCACTGATACATACTGGGTGACAGCAATGCAAGAAGAATTAAACCAATTCGAAAGAAACAAGGTATGGCACCTTGTCCCTAGGCCCTCTCATCGTACGGTAATTGGTACGAGATGGGTCTTTCGCAATAAGCTTGATGATTCCGGAGAAATCGTAAGGAATAAAGCTAGACTAGTGGTGCAAGGTTTTAACCAACAAGAAGGAATTGATTATGATGAAACCTATGCACCAGTAGCTAGGCTTGAAGCCATACGAATGCTTATAGCTTTTGCATCTCATGTTGGCATAAAACTTTTTCAAATGGATGTAAAAACCGCCTTCCTAAATGGCTATCTTGAGGAAGAAGTTTTTGTCAAACAACCACCGGGCTTTTTAGACAATGAATCTCCTAAACACGTTTTCAAACTTGACAAAGCACTTTATGGTTTAAAACAGGCTCCTAGAGCTTGGTATGATAGGCTTTCAAAGTTTCTATTAGAAAATGGTTTTTTACGTGGTTCGGT
>JAIUZE010047616.1:0-20976 GCA_022085475.1 Heliosperma pusillum | reverse complement strand
CGTATTTATACGGGATATATGTCTCCCGTCTTGTAGATTTCTTTTGTATAATAGTATTTCCGTTTTGTAATGACCTTTTTATGTTATGACACCTTCGTTATGTATTATCATATTTTGTTTATGTATTTAAATAATTTTTTTCTTTCCGCAAATTTGAGGGTGTCACACAATTAACTAAGTACGGTATGTCATTTTGTACGCTAAATTTGAGTTTTTACTATGGGTTGTTACTTGAGCGGATTCAAAAGGCCTGCTTGTATAAGATGAAACAAAACAATTTGGATAAAAAATAACACAAAATTAGTTACTTAAAAGGAGATAGAAAGTGATGTTAATCCCGTTTGTTAATCTAGTTTTTCATTTAGTAAAACCCGTGTATATTTAGAGTTAACATTTTGACCCATAGTTCATTTAGTACAAATCCTTAATTAGTGATACGTGACTAAATAAAAATTTTGACCCGTGCACATTTAAAGATATGGTTAAATTGTTAAATATTCAAATCCGTAAAATTATAATACAAATACATAATTATAAAAGTAGACGATCATGTTACATACTTGAAATTACATAAATAATCATTCATATTCACACTACCTGAATAAACAATTAAAATACATATCATGTTCAAAGCTTAGACTCATTTAATTTCTAAGCCTCATTGTAAGATTCTATAAGACATGGTAATTGAGAAGCGTGACCCATAAACACAACCCGCATAAGTAAAATTCTTACCCTAAAAATTTGCGAGCCTCCATACAATATAAATTAATGGTTCGATAGTCATAGAACTTTTGTTTATATATATATATATATATTGAATTTTTTTATTATTTTTCACTTGGAATAATTCAATGTAATTTTAGTTTTGCCGACGTTAATGTCTTATTTATAATTATTTTTGTATGTAGTTTGTAAAGTTAAACTGTTGATATTTATCAAGTGAAAAATGAGAGATAAAATAGGGGTGTGATATTTAGCGGAAATGTTGAAAATGTGTTGATGATATGTAATAAGTTGTCGATAATTTTTAACGATTCGGTAGCTCAAATCAGCTAGTCTCATTTGCGACGGGTGATCTGTCGCAAGCTGAAGAGGGGTCAACCCCTTCACAAAGAGGAATTGGTGGGTAAATGGAGCTCATACTTGCCCCTCACTTGCTCTTTGTGAGGGGGTTTGACTCGTTTTAAGTTTGAGACAGGTTGCCCCGTCACAAATGAGAATTCGTGATCTCAAATAAACAAAAATACTTCGCCCAAACTTATATTAATACCTTTTATATAAAACTGTACAATACCCTTGTTAAACGATCATTCCAGGTTGAGATAATAACCCAGTTGACATAAGCCCAAAACTTAGGCTATTACCATTAGTCCATTAGCCCTTTACCTATAGCGCCTCTCAAAGTCTCAATCTCTCAGCCTTTCCATTGTGACTTCAACCCTAAATACAATTTCACTCTTGTTCACTACCTCCCATAATTTACTCACATCCATTTTTCATCCATTACTAGCATATGTATTCCTTCTCCAAGTACAAACAAAAAAGTAATACTCTTTCAACAACCTCAATCAATCTGGTGTTATCCGTGCAAATAATACTGAATGTCCGTTGTTTTGATTCCAAATTTATCGATCTTCTGGCTATGTTTTTAAATCCACCTAATTTTTTATAGAGTAATATTTTGAAAAAATTATTTTATGTCGAAATTTTATTATTTTATATTCACTTTTCGATCATGCAGTAGTATTACTTTTTTTCAAGAAAATATTCTTACTTTCAATCAACTTTTGTTCTATAAGCATTTTTTTTTGCGTTTTTTATTCACAGTTTTTTTTTAATATTAATGAGTTATTTATAATATCTTTTTCAATCTTTCTAATTATTTGACATAATTAATTTTTGTTGGCTCAACATCATTACAGATGGAGATCTAGAAAATTAGAGACTTTTGAAAGGGCCTTTTATATCAGCTCTATATTTTTTTCCAAACATTTATTTCATTTCCACTTTAATCATTTTTAATTTTATTAATTTTTTTCACTCTTAACTCTTTTTAGTATTTTTGAATACTTTTTTTCGTTTTAATTTTTTAATGGTAATTTTTCTCAAATTACTGGAGAGATAAATTAATGTTAATTAAAATAATGTATAAAGTATATAGTAGTTTTTTTATTTATATGTCAACCTAGATTTTGCATAGAAAAAGTTGAATCTGCATTCTATACAAATAAATTGCTTTGATGAACGTGGTGGGGTATTCCAGTAAATAAAAAATGTTTTATTAATAAAAAGCACTTTCAACCACAGGCTGACACATCAGCACTGTGATTGTTACTTTAATAAATAGAGATAAGATTAAATCAAGCTAAAAAACGTTCCCGTGGTAAGGGGTAACTTCGTTATTGTAACTGGCAAAAAGAATTGTGCCCCCATAGAGAAAATTCATGCGTCCGCTCCTGGTTAAACATTTGGTTATTACTTTGTTCAAACACTTGATTATATTTCAACTTATAATTCAATCTTTCCATTCAAGCTATTTGGGTTATTTGTCCTTCATTTCCGAGTTATACTTCTCGATTGCGGTAATTCTAATTCTAGTTTTATGTTAGTATTCACTTCCGAGCTATATGAATAATGGATGATCCTCGAAAAATTAATCTTCAAAGTAGAATATCTCCTTGTAGTTGCACCCAAGATTAAACCCAAAAACAATCACTTAAATAATGGACTAGATTATTTAAGTGACAAGAGCTTAATATTATTAACACTACTACTTTAGTAATATATAAGAATTATATTAAGTTTGGAGAGTTTTAGAGTGATGAGGTTTTAGAGAGAAGATGTGAATAATGAAGAATCAAGTGAAGTAGAAAAATGAGCAACAAATGCTCCTTTTATGATTATTAGGCCGGCACCCATAAGCCCCAAAGTGGGTGATTTTCTTCAAAATACTCACCATGTATCAATATACTAGTTATCCCACGAATATTCCTAAATGAGATTTATTATATAAATGCACTATTGTGGAGGACACTTACTCCAACAATAGGGACCTGTCTAGAAGGAACTCTTAGCCTACTGACACACTCCACATCTTCTAAGCACAATCTACACTTCCCCCATCATTTTAGGCCAATAGAATTGGTACTGCAGGATATCTAGTGTCTTTTCACTAGTAGAAAAACCCCCTATCGTGTCGCCATTATCGTGGCGGTTCTAATAGAAAATGACATAAAAAGCAAAAAATATTGGCGGGAATTTTTTTTTGGGCTATAAAAGGTCTATTGTGGCGGTTTTAATAAAAAAACCGCCGCTATAAAAAAATTTAGATGTGGCGGTTCCAAGTCAGAACCGCCACCATAGGTCATTTGTGGCGGTTACCCTTACAACCGACACTAATATTGACACTAAAGATAATGATAAATAACAACACTTATTTATAAAAACCGCCATCATAGTCGTCTTGTGGCGGTTTTAACTAGAATCGACATTTTATACGACTTCGGTATAACATAAATATCTCAATACTTCCACTTACTATTATTTTGGTACCTCTTCCCATACCCTAAAACACAAACGCACGACCCTGACCCCCACATCAACCGTTATCCCTCCGACCACCATATCCACGCTGTATCTCGTCGACCATCAGTATCCCCGCCACCGCCCAACATCTGTACCTATAGGTAATACGCTAGGCGGCTATCCTTATTCTTCATCAGCCTTTGTTTCCGCCGCCTTTGTTTCTGCTGCCCTCGTTTGCTCTCGAGTTTTCTGCTCTTTACGCCGTGGTCATAGCATGTTGTAAGAACCTTGATCTCTTCATGATTTTATGGAAATTTGTATTGTATAATGGTTGACTGATATGGTTATCCTTAGGATTGTTTTTTTTTTCAGTTTACAATTACTCATGAAGTTCAGATTTTAATTACCCTTTTCTTATTTTCCTCTAATTATTGTAATTTGATAAAAAAAAAAAAAAAATTGTGTGATAATTTTGATTAATTTCAATATATCTTTTGTGATTTTTTTGGATTTTTTGTTGTTGCATACTGCTGCTTTACTACCTGTCCTCGCTACCAAACATGCAATCATCCTAATGTTCTGTGTTCTTAAATTTGATCTGATTAATTATTAGTTACCCATTTTCCAATTTGGCATAAATCGGTTAAAACTTAAGATTCAAATAACTTTTTTCTAGGAAGGCATGAACTTTAGAATGTATAGGGTGAGTTGTTCAAGTTGAATTCGGTCAAGCAAGGTGAATTTGGTTGATATGAAACTTTGTCAATAGTGCACCTTTTTGTTAAAACACAAATTCTCATTTCCGTCGGAAGTATCCGTCTCAAGGCTTAAGACGGGTCAAATAATGACCCCATTTGTATATATAGGACAAACATTTTGTTATTCCTTAGACATTTTATTTTTGTCTTATCTATACAAGTGGGACTAATTACCCGTTTTAACTTAAGATATATATATCCGTCATAAGGGAGACTGATTATTGTTAAAAAAAACATGAATTTTAGGATAGGGTGATAAATTCAAGGCTCAATGGTGAATTGTTCAAGTTGTATTTGGGCAACCCCCTCCCAGTTACAAATCTATTTAACAGGAGGTAGCTACTACAAGTGATAATGGTGTTTAATGAAATAAAAGTTATTATTAGATTGTTATTGCTAGTCTAAAGGTGCAAATAAGATAAGATGAAGAAAAATACTATTTTTGCTGCTACAAATATTCACGAATTTCTTAAGTCAAAAGCGTAAAGGTCATTACATGCCTTCAAAATGTTTAGCAGCCACTGATGGCTTCTTAGTTTTCTGTACTAAGTAACTTGTTGTCTCAACAAGGCAAAAGAATGAAAGTATATATATGGCAACCATATAAACATACATTAAGTTTATTACTGCAGAAACGCCTTTCATCATCTTTATCATTGTTTCATGACTCTTATTTTCTTAATGATTTAAGTTCTCCATCTAATTTGCTAAAGAGTGAACATACATTTAGTTATTAGAGTACAGCTACAGATTTTCATATTTTGCATCAGTTACTTATTTCTCTTATCATGCAAATAAAATTTTGGTACATTTTCCCAAGTTGCAGGTATATTGACACAGTTGTTCTATTTTTAACTATCTTATTGATAAATATTGTTGCATTAGGGCTTAAATATGACTTCTTTCATGTTTTTTTTATGCTCTCTTATTATTTATTATGGTCACATTAATTGGTATTTGTCACTTCTAGATGTACTCAATTATTGTATTTTGAAAGTTGTATTAGTGTACTAATGCATATATGATAAGGGATGACCTGGTTGGATTACTAAATAAATATCGTAAGGAAGTTTGCATTCAAAATTTGTTTTTTAAGTCAGTGATGAAGTTTTACGTAAAGGATTAAGGTGTGAATGGTTAATGGGCGTCCCTGCTGGTACTAGTTTCAAGTTATCGTTGCCCCTCTTTCAATGTTATAAGCTGTGAAACTTCTTCTTATTTTCTTAATCTAAGATTTTTTTCAATTTTGTTGGGGTTGTTTGTGTACCTTCATTCTCCTTTTATGTGTCTCTGCAGAAGACATTTTCACGCAATTCTTTAAATATGGAAGAGAAGAAATATAGCAATGAGGAGGTATGTTCTTACGCAAAATGAGGTTCATTGAGCTTGTTTATGTGTGTTTGGTTATTTGAGTGTTTTTTTCTATGTTGGTTTTGTATCCTTGAGCATGTAACATCGTTCAACTATTTGAAAAAACAATGATATTTTTAAACAATATCGAAAAGGTTTTTATATTAGTTGAGTATGTAGTTTAGACCCTAATTCATTTTTACTCTTAGTTTGAAATTACTTAGCCAAACGGAGTAATTCTATGTTTTGACTGTTGTTTTTTGACAGGATTCACAACAATGTTTTTCATAGAATGTTTAGTGGACTTGAGATATTCTCGAATATATTTAAACAATGGGTTTTGTTTATCATTTATTTAGATATTCTCGAATATATTTTCTGACTAAAATGTAAACATCGTCCTCTTTTGCAGGCTACAAACCCTCTATTCGACCTTACAAAGCTACTTGATTGTCATTCGAGGTAACGTAGCGATAACTATTTTCTTAGAAATGTTATATTTATATACCTATAATATGAGCTTGAAGTTTGTATTTAAAACGTAATTTTGTATAAAACTAGTGCTTCAACAACCAAAAATATGGAATCCCTTCTCAGTACATTTCACGTATGACCGCTTAAAATCTTAAGTCAATGGGAAGTTGGACACTCAGAAATTCATGAAATTTGATGAAGCTAAGTGTACTAATGAAGTGAGGGTGCACATGAGTTAATGTTAATCATAACGTGGATTGATAATTCGTTATTTATATAGTGTCTTAGGTTGATTTTAAGTAAAAAAATTTGGTTCATTTATTATTGTTGAGGATGTTTTTCTTATTATTGGTTTGGTGAATGTATTATTGCAGATTCTACATTGTTGATTGACCAGATGAATCATGTTAATGAGGTATAAGCTACCAAAGGTTCAGAGAACATGTAATGTTTTTTGTGTATTAACTAAGATGTGCATAAATATTGTATAAAAAATATTTATACACTTGGATGTATAATTTTTGTACGTCGACATTATTGTTGTGTTTGGATGATATGCAAGTTTGTTGGTTGACATTCTTTTGTATGTATTATTTGTTCATTTTATCTTTGGATTGTCATATCTATAGGAGATTTCACTCGTATTTAAGGTAGCAAATATTTTTTTTTTGAAAAAAAGTTATTTATCGTGGCGGTTCTTAAGTTACGAACGCCACGATTGGTTGCATATTACGGCAGTTCTTATGTTAGAAACGCCACTATAAGTTCGCTTTTAGTGACGGTTCTTTGCCCACAACCGACGTTATAGGTAACCCTATAGTGGCGGTTTTATATTTACAACCGACACCTTACCTTACCCTATGGTGGCGGTTTTAGACTCAAAATCGACACCACAGGTCACCCAATATTGGCGGTTCACCCCCAGAACCGCCATTATAGAATACCCTATGGTGGCGGTTTTACAACCGACACAAACTTTATATGACCCCAGCATACACGTCGCTAGAAAACCGCCATTATTGGGCAATTACAACAGCCACTATAGGGCTAATTTCTACTAGTGTTTAGACACAAAAGTGTCCTCCCAAGCCACTAGCATGTACTTATTTGGTCAGCAAATTTCTGTAAGAGCCTTCTCTGCAGACTGTAGAGTGAATCCTGTACCCTTGCTCCTTCACTCTGAGCTAACCAGTCTTCATAGAAGTCAGGGTCATCTTTGTATAGCTCCATGAATTTAAACCCTAGGACCTTCTGGTCCATGGTTGACAGCAATGTATACCTCATAGACAAAGCATCTGCAACAATGTTCTGCTTGCCTTCCTTGTACTTGATTGAAAATGTAAAGGATTGGAGAAATTCAACCCACTTGGCATGTCTATGATTCAGTTTGTGCTGGCCATTTATATACTTCAAGGCCTCATGATCTGAATGCAATAAAAAGGGCTTGGGCTTCAAATAATGGCTCCAATGCATAAGAGCTATGACAAGGGCATAAAATTCCTTATCATAGGTTGAATAGTTTAGCTTTGCCCCACTTAAATTCTCACTGAAATAAGCTACTGGCTTCCTTTTCTAAATTAGGACAGCTCCAATTCTTACACCACTTACATCACACTCTACTTCAAATAGGCGGTTGAAATCAGGCAGCCTGAGGACAGGTGCATCATACAATAGCTTCTTGATGTGTCTGAACGCTTGCAGAGCACTCTCGGTCCATTTAAACTCCCATTTCTTCATGCATTCAGTTATGGGAGCAGCAATAGCTCTGAATTTCTTGATGAATCTTCTGTAAAATGAGGCTAGGCCATGAAAGCCTCTTACTTCTGTGATGTTCTTAGGGATTGGCCAAGACTGAATAGCAGCAACCTTGTCTTGATCCACAGAGATCCCCCTTCTTGATACCACATACCCCAAGAACTTAACCTCTTCTGTCATGAATGTACATTTCTCCAGCTTCCCAAATAGCTTGCATTTTCTCGACTGATTCAAGGTGTCTCAAGTGATGTTCCTGATTTTTGCTGTAAATGAGTATGTCATCAAAATAAAAAACTACAAACTTGCCTAATCATGGAGAACGACAACTTGTATGGAAAATGAGGATTATCTCACAAACCCTTTGCTCATAAAAAGCCCCCTAAAACATCTAAAGTTGTGGTACCCAAAGCTTTCCCAATGAAGAGAACCAAAATAGTTGCAAAGCGTCCCTTGACTGCCGCTCAATCCCGAAGGTTTTCCACACGAGTTACTCGGAAAATCAACCTGAATGAGCCACATGCAACTTATTTTGTGAAAGATGTTGGTAGTTCTAGAGATGTTGGTGAAGTTGATGATGATGGGAATCCTATTTTCATTGAAATAAGAAAAGATTTTGGTCATAAGGCACTTGAGAAAGGGAAAGAAACCGAAGAGCAGGAAGAAGAAATAGAGTTGGAAAATAAATCAGAAAAAGACGAAGGAACTGAGGAGGAAGGAGACAAAGAAAAACAAAAGAGTGAAAGTGAGAAGTGTGAAAAATCAATGAGAGAAACAGAAAAAGGAGAGGAAAAATCAAAAGAAATTGAAAGTGGGAAAGAAAAGAGTGATGAGAAAATTGTGATTGGAAGACGGTTGAGGAAAAGAAGAGCCAAAGTGAGAATCAAATTAAGTGAAAAACAAGAGCATGAATTGAACGATATATTCGATGAGGATGAGTTGTTCGGTGATGATGAGAAATTCAAGGCTAAAAAGAAAAGTGTGAAATTGGGAAAGAGGAAAATCGAAGATATTAGTGATGATGAATTTGTTACAATGAGTGGTCCATTGATCTTTATTGAGCAAACACTTGATGAAAATAAGTCCAAGGCATTGACTCTCATTTGAAATGACGAGGTCGCAAATAATGTGCTTGATGCTTGCAAACTTGTCATCCGGTGAAATTTTCAATCGGGACGCCACTATGAAAACGATTGGTATGATTCGTCTCCCGCTTTTAATTTCTTTAAGGATGCTATCAATGCACAAAATTGGAAAGCACATCTTAATTTCCATAGTCGGGTTTATTTAGCGGAGTTGGTTCAATTTTGTTGATTTGGCATTGGGGAAATTGACCGCTACTAACAAGCCCTCGGTTCTTACAGTTCAAAGTGTAGGCGATTTGCTAGACGTTTCTATTGTTGGGTTGTATACATTTCGTAAAAATGGGTGGCCGACTATTGATGGAATCACCTCCTTTACCGTAACAAAATTCTTACAACCCAAAACCACATCCACCACAACCATCTCGGCTAGTGAGCTTACGATACCGCACAAGTTCTATTTCAATCTTATCTATCGAACCTTTTTGCCATGTATAGATAGTCGTGGTCATTGTTCCATTGTGGACATGTGGTTGTTGTACCATCTTGCTAATCATTTACCTATAAACCTACCCGCTCTTATGTTCTTTCACATTGATCATTTATCCAAATTGATTAAGGTTGGTAAGATTGAGAGCACCACAGTTTTAGCATATGGTATGTGGATATCGTCCATGTTTGAATTGCTAGATCTTGTTGATTCCACAAGTTTTAGTATTGATAACTTTTGTGATGTCATGGACTCGGGAATATTGTCAAGAATGTGTTTGGGAATCAAGAATGGGAAACTTGTGTCTAAGTATAGAGGGAAAGGTAGACTACCATCTACATCTCAAACCGGGCCTTCGATTTCACTTGATCCGATTACCAAGGAGCTTAAGGAGCTTAGGAGTATGGTGAGTTTTCTCATCAATAAGATGGCGGGTCTTCGAAAAGAGGTAGTGGAGTTGAAGACGAAGAATACGGTATTGAAGACCATTCTCACCGATATTTCTAAAGCCGAGAAATCTAAAGATGGGGACAATGATGAGGACGATGACGTGTCCTAGACCTCTCGGCCTTACCCTATTTTACCCTATTCTTTTGCCTACCTAAGCCTTATATCATTTTGCTCATGACTTTATGTTTATTATGCTCATGTTACATGCTCGATCATACTTTGTGTTAATTTGCTTAGACTATGTGGTTTGTAATCTAACTTGATGATGTCAAAAGGGGGAAGTTGTTAAAATTGTGTGCGTGCGTGATTCAATGACTCTTAGCTTGCGTTCACCATAAATATGTTAGCTTTGCGATTTGAAACTCTACTTAAGTTAGTATATTTTTTTACCAATGACCCTTGATCATGTATGCATCTTGTTTGATCTTGCTTAGACTTGCTAAAACTGACCTTGGACATAGGGGGAAGAACACATTCAACTTTATTTGACTTGTCATCATCAAAGGGGGAAATTATTGAGACCATTTCTAGATTAGATTGTTGATGATGCCTTAAGACAAATTAATCTCATTTTTTTTATATAATGTGTGTCTCTTAAGTCCTAATCTTATAGTGATGGAATGCTCCATGTGCTAATCAAGATGTCCAAGAATGATCAAGATGAAGATCGTCATTGTTAGAGTCATAATGTTGTAAGAGGAAATCATTGAACTTGATACATGTTTTGTACTTCAAAACTAACACTGACATACATGTCATTGTGGTTTCTGACTCTTAAATATTTCAAAAATATTTAACTCTTGAAAATTGATTTCCAAACTTTTGATCAACTTTTTATACATATAAAATTATGGTTTGATCTTTATATTTTGAAATAAAGCTTTTGGTGTCTTGCACAAGAAGTAGCTTGCACAATAAGACATTTACCAAAAATGGGTTATTTAGTTTTTCTATATTTGGCAATGTTTATGGTTCCCATGAACACTACCAAATTAGCTCTTTCTTGATGAAAAACTTAACCCATATTTGTGTATGTGTGTGTTGGAGCCAGTGTCCTCCACAATTAGTGCAATAACATAAATAAATCTTTGTAGGTTCACAGGGTATACTTTGTATAATAATCAGTTGATTAACGTTTATCAATAACGGTTGGCTTGCTAGATAAGTTTGACGTTATTGTCATACAGATGGCGGTGATCAACTGGTCCCAAAAAGTCACACCTATAGGATGTGTTTGAGAGATGTGATTATTTGAGAAAATAATCATATTGATGCCCTAATATATGACTAAAAGGTTAGTCAGTGTATTTGACTAAAAGGTTAGTCAATGTGATGATGAGACGATTATTTAATAACTATTAAATAATATAAGCTGAGACGAATTAAAAGTAATTCGTAATTAAATATAAACTGTTGTATTTAATCAGCATATATATAATATAAGCTTATGCGAATTAAAATGTTAATTCGTAAATTGAATATAAAATGTTATATTGAATTAGCAAATTATAATTATACGGATAATTATAATTAACGTATATATTATACGATTGTCATATTAGATGTTGTCAGTCCGGTATTAATGTATCGACTACAAAATGTTGTATGCACATATTAATACATGACAGCACAAATGACATTTATAATAATAATACACATTATATATTAAAGCGAATTTAACCGAAATAAAGTTCAGATTCATTCTGGAATTTTCGGTCCATTAGTGGTTAATTAGAGGAGAAAATATCTCCCCATATAACCTAATGGGTGCCGTGAGAAGGAGTAAGGAGAGGTGGAATTTAGTTTTCTTTTCTTCAAACCCTAATTCACTCTCTTGTGCCTCCATCATTTTTCACATCACAAAAATTAAAAGTTAACAGTAACTTTTGACAAAAATATTCTAGCAAATTCAAGGGCATTTCTCATTCTATCTTGGGTGCTACGATTAGGAGATATCATTATTTTGATATTGTTCTTAGGCCTTTAAAGCAAGGACTAAAGGTTATTTCTAATCTCTCGTTTTTATGCATTTTCGTTTATGACTATTAATCATATAATCTTAATTTCATTATAATCCTGTATGATTTAAAGGGAAGTATACGGATATTTTCCCACAAGTGGTATCAGAGCCTTTGGGCTATGAAATTGTTTATATGATTTTCGTAAATATGAATTTGTATAATTCTTAATAAAAAAAAAAATTTAATTCGGCAAAAGTTTTTTTTGTGCCGTATGATTTTTTTTTTTTGGGATCCATTTTGATTCAAATATTGTTATTTTAAAAGGTTGAGATAATAATATATGAGTTTGTAGATGTTTTGATTTAATAATGATTGAATTAAAACGTAAATGGAATTTGATATGAATGTTTATGAACATCCTTTTGCTTTATATTTTCGGTATTAAATGATCTAGATATTCATGTTAAAAGGTTAATTTGAATCATCTAGTTTTGTATCAATGTTTAATATCGATTAGATATTGTTTTGTTTGTACCGATCTAGTTAATATAAGCATGATCGAATTAAAACTGTTTAATTTGATTTTTTTTCTGCCCGTGTACTGTTCATGTACTGTTCACAGAATAAAAAAAAAAAAAAATCTGTTTTTTTTTTATGGCAGCAACTGCAAGTTTTTTTTTGTAAAGTTTTTCCGGTTTTGTTATAAACCTGAGAGAAAAGAAAAAAAAAATTTTGGGTACCTGCTACTTTTCACGTATGAACAGTAATTATAAAAAAAAAAAATTTCGTTTTTTTTCTTATACCGGTTTTTTGTTTTGTACATTATTAAGATAATGTATGATTGTTTTTGTGAAAAAGTTCACAAATTTTTGATACCATGTTATTTTAAAAAGGTTTAAATTAATGTTGTTGTTATTCATATTGATTATGAATTTCATTTGATTTTGATTGAAATCTAGTGATGGATTACGGAATCGTCACATGATTTAATGGTGGTTTGGATAATTAATCAACATAATTTATGCATTATGTTTTGTATGATTATTTTTAGTTGATGCTTTTATTATGTTGAATGTTGTTTGAATGGTTTAATTTTACGCATTTTTGTACAATCAGTTGTAATTTACTAGTGTGGCCTTAGTAGATTATGTTTTCGTAATTATGGAAACATAGTCTTGGTTGTATTTTGAGATCTCGTATCTCCCCTTTGTAATTTTAATTTTTGGAATCATTTTGAATTAGAATGTAAATAGGTTTACATTTGTATTTTTTAAAATGTATTTTGAGAAGATTCAAGATGGAGATCGGATGGCTCACTCCCGCTATATGGACCAAGATGGAACATCAAGACAAGCTTCTCGGGTCCAAGGGTGGATTCCAACTTGTATTTTGTTCATTTTGGTAGTTAGGCCCCACTAGGTGTTTTATTTTGCGTTTTATTTTTCCATTCTCGTTGCTTTATTCACATGATAGATAATTGCATCATATTCCGCCTAAACCAAACCACCTAAAAATGCATGAAAAATGATTCATACAGTTTGAATATTTTTATCATGGACATACAGATGTCACTCGCTTTTAGGGCCATCACCTTAGTTAAATCATTCTCGAGTTGCTAGACATTCGTTCACTTAAAATGAATTAAAGTTAAGATGATGGGACCTTTCCCTATAAATAAAATTGAGACTAGTCTTTATAGGGAAAACTACTATGAACCCCTTCTTTGTCGGAAGTCATAATATGACCCCTTCTACGTTGGGTAAGTAGTGAGTGTTGACCTATTTTTATCTCAACATTATAGTACGAGTAATATCTCGTGATTATGATGGACTAAAGATAGAATTTACAGAAATTTATCGACCAGGAATTCTAAAAGTAGAATTAGCCAAGAGGTTGGCTTATCAATTTACAGAAATTGAGTCTTGGGATCATTTATATAATTCTTGTGGGAGGTCAATTGTATAAATGCACGAGTCATCGCATTAAACAGTTTTTCATTAGACTCAAAATTAAAACGATGAATACTTATCATAATTTTTTCTTTTTCACAGTTTTTGAATTCGTTATATACAGATATAACTGCTAAATAACAAAATGGCTGGCCATACTGATGACCCAATGCCAAGTGCCACGCTCGGACGTGAGTCCTGGCTTAAGATTTTCATGGACTATATGAATCAGTCAACGCGACTGAAGAATAACGGGTCTAACATTGCGGACTGGGAGGCGGCATTACGGAATGCTGCCATTGCTGACGGTAAGCTCAAGTACTTGACTGAGCCACTACCGCCCAACCCAGGCCCCAACGCAGGAGCTAATGAATCACTTGCTTATAGTGATTTCATGATGGAGGCGGGTGCGATAAAGAACGTACTCACCTTTTCAATGGAATCAAATTTGCAAAGGCGATTCATTGCCCATGGTGCGAATAAGATTTTCACCACACTCTCTAACGAGTTCTCGAAAGCTTCGAGGATCGTTAGCTATGAGCATACATGTCGCTTCTTTGAGGCGAAACTCCAGAAAGCCAAGCGGTTAGCCCACACATTCTTGATATGATTGAGAATGTCGAGAAACTGGAGGCACTTGTTTGCAAAATCGATGAGAAGATCGTCATTGACCGCGTTCTTCATTCACTTCATGATGGTTTTGCCCTTTTCAGGGCAAATTACTATATGAATGATATGAAGAAGAGTCTTCATCAGCTCCACTCACTCCTCGTACAGACAGAGAGTGATCTGAAATTGAGTGGGAGTCTAAAACAGGACGTTCTCATGATTGCCAACAAGGGCAAAGGTAAGGGCAAGGCTAAGGCCAACCTAGCTGTAGGGAAGCCGAAATTCAAAAAGCCAGGGCAAGGCAAGAGTGGGCCTGGTGAGACTAGCGGTAGCTCACAAGGCAAGACAAAGAGCGATGATGGTAACGTGGAGTGCCACCATTGCCACAAGCTTGGGCATTGGAGGAGGAACTGCCCCGTGTACCGTGAGGACATAAAAGCAGGCCGCGTCTCTCCTGTTGGTACGTCTTCTTCTTTTATTCATATGATTGAGATTAACCATGCAAGTTTCGAAACTTGGGTATTAGATACTGGTTGTGGTTCTCTTCTGTGCAATCATTTGCAGGGCCTAAGAAACATCACAACTCTCGCAAGGGGTGATGTGGATCTGCGAGTGGGGAATGGAGCAAGAGTAGCTGCCGTTTAAGTGGGAACATATGTAATCCAACTCCCGAGTGGATTTGAGTTATTTCTGAATAACTGTTACTATGTACCCAGTTTATCTAAAAACATTATTTCAGTTTCCGTACTTGATAAGGACGGTTTTTCGTTTTGTAATAAAGGATAATAGCTGTATTTTCTCTTTAAACGAAATGATTTATGGTAAAGCTGTTTCCATGAATGGGATTTATGTTTTAGATCAAACACAGATATAATGCATGTGAGTAAGTAAGAAAGCAAAGGTTGGTGACAAATGATCAAACCTATTTATGGCATTGCCGTATGGGACACATAAATGAAAAACGCGTGAAGAAGCTCATTGACAATGGGACTATCTCCCCATTTGACTATGAATCTTTTGGCACGTGTGAATCATGTCTCATAGGCAAAATGACTCGAATTTCCTTCAAAGGTGTTGGAATGCGCGCTGCTGACCTATTAGGACTCATACATACTGATGTGTGTGGACCTATGTCAATCAACGCTAGAGATGGCTATAGATATTTTATCACTTTCACGAACGATTTGAGTAGATATGGATATGTCTACTTAATGAAGCATAAAAGTGAGTCCTTTGACAAGTTCAAGGAATTCCAGAATAAGGTTGAAAACCAACTGGATAGAAAGATTAAAGCACTACGTTCAGATCGTGGTGGCGAATATCTTTCGAATGAGTTTGATCAACACCTCAAAGACTGTGGTGTAGTACTACAGTTAACTCCACCTGGAACACCACAATTGAATGGTGTGTCCGAACGGAGAATCGAACATTACTTGATATGGTTCGATCCATGATGAGTCACACGGTTTTTACCTGATTCATTTTGGGGTTTTGCGCTTTTTTGGTCAGCTGCTGTAATACTTAACCGAAGTCCGTCTAAAGCTGTAGACAAGACTCCATATGAATTATGGAAGGGAACGGTCCCTAACTTGTCCTTTATTCGGGTTTGGGGCTGCGAGGCTTATGTCAAGTGGAGACCTGACGATAAGTTCGGCCCACGATCGGTCAAGACATACTTTATTGGTTATCCAAAAGGGATGTTTGGTCATTACTTTTACTCGCCTACCGAACATCGAGTTTTTGTTGCGGCTAGTGCGACGTTCTTAGAGAAAGAGTTTCTCGAGAATAGGACAAGTAATGGAACCTTTGATTTGTCGGAGATTCAAGAACCAACAACCGAGCAACGAATGGAGGAAACTGTTCCTTCATCATCGGCTGCGGTTAATATTCTTTGGAACCTAGGAGGTCGGGTAGAAACTCTATTCCTCCAGACAGATACATTGGTATGGTCGAGGAGAATTAGAGAGATGACGTTTTACTCCTAGAGAGTAACGAACCCGCTACCTATAAAGGTGCCATGACCTGTTCCGACTCTAAGCTATGGTCGACCGTAATAGAAGGCTAAGCAAATTTTTACTGGGTCATTTCATACTGTGCTTGTATCTGCAGGATTTGAGTTGAAGAAAATATCCAACCTTTATAAGGTTTTGTTATTTCTTAGGGCCACTCGAGAAGTTGTAACTGAAATGCATGGCCATGCTCGAATAATGATTCGTTTATCAGTTAAGTTACTCTCTAGTCGGGAAAACCACTCTTGATATTGATCACTTGTAAAATACGACCTTTGTGAATACGGACTTTGCAAATTGTTTTACATTGAGTGGGAGAAATTTTGGATATGAGAATCGGTTATCGCACATACACTTGTGAGGGCAAGTGGGAGATTGTTGGAGCTAGTGTCATCCACAGTTAGTGTGATAACGTGTATAAATCTCTTACAGGTTCACAGGGTATACTTAGTATTCTTATCAGTTGATTAACGTTTATCGATAACGGTTGGCTTGCTGAAGTTTGACGTTATTGTCATTTTAATGGCGGTGATCAACTGGTCCCTAAAAGTCACACCTAAAGGATGTGTCTGAGAGATGTGATTATATGAATAATATAATCACATTGATGCCTTATTATATGACTAAAAGGTTAGTTGATGTATATGACTAAAAGGTTAGTCAATGTAATGATGATACGATTATTTAATACGATTAAATAATACTAGCTGAGACGAATTAAATGTAACATCCGCAAATGTACCCTAGTTTTATAGTAAAAATATTATACGGATACTTTTCAGCGAATTTTAGTTTTAGTCTAGAATTTAATTTTCCGTGTCTATTTTAGAAAATCCGAGTTCGTTTTTGGACTTTACGCGAGATTTTGAGTAAGTTACGTCTTAAGACGTTTTTGGGCTTTTCCCATATGTTTTCCACTTAATCAAACAATTTTCTTACTTAAATAATAGATGTGATACTAAAAATTTTTACATAATATATTTTTTGCAATCTTGCAAGATTTTATAATATACTTTCCTAAAACTAAAAAAGATGATGTGGACGCTCTATAATCGCTCGAAAAAAGCTTCTTTTATAAGATAAACTAGTTTTAAACCCGTGCAAAATTGCACGGGACGCCTATAAGGAATTAGTATAAACAAATGTCAATCAAATATGCACATTAATGTGTATACTCTTTATCTTTTGTAATAATTATTATCCATTTTTTTGCCTTCACATGATTTAGTGCACCTTTTTTTTTTAATATATTAAATTTTGTCTTTATAACGATGAAAATTTTTTCATTTCTTAAAATAATGATATATATCTATGGTAATAGTTTATAACTTTAATCCGAGAAAGTAAAAATAGAAGTTCAAAGTAGGAGAGTATTATTTAAGTTTATAAAGTTTGGTGACAACTTAGATTTGCTCAAATTAAATGAAATTGCAACATCTTGCTAAGTTTGTGAAGAAATTCCTTTTTATTGTCATGCTTCAAATGGATATTAAAGAGTACATTCAAGAAAAAAAAGTGTAATATAAACTACGATTGTCATAAGTCATAACCGCAAAGTCATATTTTTCCTGTTTTCCATCATTTATACTGCCGGTGATAGACTTAACAAATGAATTAATGCGATATTTAAATTATTACATAGTAAACACATCTTATACTATTTATGGTTGGATTTTAGAGAGAAAGTCGATTTTATTAAAACTCCAAAATTTGTCTTTAAACCATATTTTGTTATATTAGATATAATGCCTCTATCACTACCGTTGTTAAGAAATGTCACACTATTATTAAATCGTACGTTTCAATAAAACACGTTTTGTTAGTATTAAACTTTGATATTGGTGGATGTTTTGTCTTTGATTATTGCTTAATCATAAGTTTTCATCAATGTACTATTAATTGATGCTTGAGTAATGTTACCAAGGGTTAAGAAACTAACACCTTTATAATTTTTTCTAAAGTATATAACAAAATCTATATCCTAAATTTTCAATAATGTCATACCAACTAATATAATATTTAAACGGTATTACTTAAAGACTCACAGACTACAACATTATGAATTTTTTCCGAAAATATAGGTTATAGAAACTAACACTTTGTTGCTTCTACACTGAGATTTTTTGAAAACTTTAACACTTAATCTAATAAAAAAATTATTTCTAATATGACTAAATCAGGTGTTCGACGTATCTCTATTATTCTTGTAAAAAAAATTACAATAAAAATGATTTAAAATATTACTTATATTCAAGTATCACACAGTCTAGTTAGAAATTACAAATTCAGCTAACATACTTTAAATTAATTAATTTAGATTAGTTACTCTACTTAATTTAATCTAATGCCACTTTTTTAAATTAAAATTAATTTAACTTAATTAAATAATTCAATTGATCCAAATTAAACTGAGTTAAAACTGTTGACACAAATTCTTGTTTTAGATTAAGTCCCGTGTCGTGTTCGTGTTTTGAGAACCCAGCCTAATCCCGACCCAATTAAGTCTCATGTCGTGTTCGTTTTCGTGTTCGTGTCGATTCGCTTACATAAATGAGTCATTAAACCACAACTCTAATCCGTTAATTGTGTGTCGAGTTTGTATCGTGTCATTATTTGCCAACTCTACAGTAAAATCTATGTAAAAAAATACAAATTTGATCTTCTACTGTAAGTATCACAATGAGGATGGACAACGGTCATTGACTATTAATAAATGGGTTTGCGTCCATCTTATCCATCATTCCAATATATTAGCTTTAAGAGTCCAATAACTTGCAACTTTTTATTTTTATCCCACATTTTAGTGATCAATCTATCTATTAACCCTATCTTCTTATTTTCATCTTCCACCGCCTCCATAGTCCCACCTAATCGCATATCCCCTTTATCTCGTATCTCCATTGTTATTAGCGATGCTTTATTAATCTTTCATATCGGTTTTCATCTGTAACATTTTTTTTATTTTTTTAACTTCACTACCCCTACAATAAAATGTTGGTTTATTATGCTTTATTTAAATATATTGAATGTCATATATGAATTATATATATACTATGATCAGTCCATATTGTTTTTTCTAGAAGTTATTTTTGTGGGAAATCGTTATTACCACAATACAATTATAATAGGATTATAACGAAAAGTAATAATTTGATTATCGAGTCATAAACGAAAACAAAGAAAAGGTTTAGAAATCAACCTTCGGTCCTAGCAATCGGCGTAAAGAACAGAGATATCAAGGTAGATATCCTCCTAATTGTTGCACCCAAGATGCTCCGAGAAATACCCTTGTGTTGCTAGAAGTTATCAAAAATTACTGTTAACTTTTGATTTGTGTTTATGTCAAAAGTTACTGTGAACTTTTGTCTGTTGTGATGAATATCAGATGGAGGCTGTGTGAGAATTAGGTTAGGTCAGAAAGTTGAAAATCTGAATTTTCTATACTCCTGTCTTTCATTCTCACGGCAACTTTTGTTTTTATATGAGGAGATTTAGTCTCCTCAAATAACTACCCATTGACCCGAAAACCCGAGTGTATCCGAATACCGTGTTTCGGTCATTTTAGCTTCCAATATAATGTAATATCTTATAATCGTCGTTTTACATGGACCGACATTATAATCCGTCATTAATTATAAATATCCGTATATTTATAATTTGTCAATTAATTATAACGGTTTATGTTTAATTAGCTTACATTATATACTATAATTAAATATAACTTTTTATATTCAATTTTACGAATTACAGTTAATTCGTCTCAGCTAACTTTCGTCTCATCATCACATTGACTAACCTTTTAGTCAATTACACTGACTAACCTTTTAGTCATATCATAGGGTATCAATATGATTATTTTCTCAAATAATCACATCTCTCAAACACATCCTATAGGTGTGACTTTTAGGGACCAGTTGATCACCGCCATCTGTATGACAATAACGTCAAACTTATCTAGCAAGCCAACCGTTATCGATAAACGTTAATCAACTGATTACAATACAAAGTATATACCCTGTGAACCTACAGAGATTTATTTATGTTATTGCACTAACTGTGGAGGACACTGGCTCCAACAATCTCCCACTTGTCTGTACAAGTGTATGTGCGATAACCGATTCTCATATCCATAATAAATTTCTCCCACTCAATGTAAACCAATTTGCAAAGTACGTATTCACAAAGGTCGTAGTTTACAAGTGATCAGTATCAAGAGTGGTTTCCCCGACTAGAGAGTAACTCAACTGATAAACGAATCTATATTCGAGCATGGCCATGCATTTCAGTTACCGCTCCTCGAGTGGCCCTGAGAAATATCATATCCTGATAAAGGTTGGATATTTTCTTCAACTCGAATCTTGCAGATACAAGCGCAGTATGAAATGAACCAGTGAAAATCTACTTAGCCTCCTGTTACGGTCGACCATGAGAAAGAAACCAAAGTCACCCAAAAAATGCCTTTATCTCAAGAGACAGTCGATAGTCAAAAGAATCGACTCTAGGAACACTATGGATGTCCTATCCACGACCTGGCCCCTAATGTCCGAAAAATTTAGGACTCCAT
>JAIUZE010047615.1:0-33659 GCA_022085475.1 Heliosperma pusillum | reverse complement strand
TTCGAGCATGGCCATGAATTTCAGTTACAGCTCCTCGAGTGGCCCTGAGAAATATCATATCCTGATAAAGGTTGGATATTTTCTTCAACTCGAATCTTGCAGATACAAGCGCAGTATGAAATGAACCAGTGAAAATCTACTTAGCCTCCTGTTACGGTCGACCATGAGAAAGAAACCAAAGTCACCCAAAAACTGCCTTTATCTCAAGAGACAGTCGATAGTCAAAAGAATCGACTCTATGAACACTATGGATGTCCTATCCACGACCTGGCACCTAATGTTCCGAAATTTAGGAATTCAAAACGTGTCACACAAAATGTATGCGAGGTATCATTATAACTCGCATATGTGATCGATCAGTCAACTGTGTGACTTATGGCTCGTTGAACCCACCATCAATCGACTTCACAGAATAATTGCCAGAGTTATCAGCTCATGTAGGCGATTACGGACCAAAACAAAATATAATGTAATTCAGTTCACTTTGTGGTGTTCAATGTTGTCAGTACAACCCACATGAAAAACAAAATATAAACAAAACGATGATTTTATATATAGTTTTTATGGAAAAATACAGGTGTCTAATCCATACAAAACAACTAATACAACTCAGGAGCACGTTTGATTCCCATGAAAATAACGTGCCCTTCATGTTTATCATATCTCAATGGTTTAGTGAGAGGATCTGCGACGTTATCATCCGTAGCAATCTTGTCTATCACTATCTCCCTTTGCTCCACATAATCTCGGATCATGTGAGCCTTCCGTTGTACATGCCTAGACTTGTTGCTGGACTTGGGCTCCTAAGCCTGGAAGATGGCACCACTATTATCACAATAGATGGTGATCGGGTCATCCGAACTAGGAACTACAGTTAGTCCCTGTAAGAATTGACGCATCCATATAGCTTCCTTCGCAGCCTCTGAAGCAGCATAGTACTCGGACTCAGTCGTAGAATCTGCTATAACAGTTTGTTTGGAGCTTTTCCAGCTGACCGCAGCGCCATTAAGAGTAAAAAACGAATCCAGACTGAGATTTCGAGTCATCTCGATCCGTTTGGAAGCTGGCATCTGCGTAACCGATTGCGCATAGCTCAGTGTCGCCTCCATAAGTCAATACCCAATCCTTAGTCCTCCGTAGGTACTTAAGGATATTCTTAACAGCCATCCAGTGTGTTTCACCTGGATTGACTTGGTATCGACTTGTCATACTCAATGCATATGCCACGTCTGGACGTGTGCATATCATGGCATACATGATCGATCCTATAGCTGATGCATAAGGAATCCGACTCATGCGCTCGGACTCTTCCGATGTCTTTGGTGCCTGAGCTTTACTCAACGCCTCCCAGGACCATTGGAAGGTTCCCCTTCTTGGAGTTGGTCATGCTGAACCTCTCAAGAATCTTATCTATATAAGACTCCTGACTGAGGGATAACATCCGTCGTGATCTATCTCGGTAGATACGGATCCCCAAAATTCTTTGTGCCTGGCCCAGATCTTTCATCTGGAAATGGTTCTTTAACCAAACTTTTACCGAAGTTAAGGGAGGTATGTCATCCCAATCAAGGAGATGTCATCGACATACCAATATTGGAAGACAAATCTGCTCCCCACTCGACATGATATATAAGCATGGTTCCTCGACATATCGAGTAAATCCATTCTCTTTTATCACCTGGTCGAAACGATGATTCCAACTCGAGAAGCCTGCTTAAGTCCATAGATGGAACGCTTAAGCTTGCATACCTTCTTAGGATTTTTAGGGTCAATGAAACCTTCGGATTTGTACCATGTACAACTCCTCCTATAAATAACCGTTTAAGAAGGCGGTTTTCACGTCCATCTGCCAAATTTCATAGTCATGAAAAACGGCAATCGCTAAGATTATCCGAATGGAACGCAGCATGACTACGGGTGACAAAAATTTCATCATAATGCAATCCGTGGCACTGGCCTCGAAAACACAACCTTTGCCACTAGTCGTGCCTTGTATATATCTGGTTGTCCTTCTACAGAATGCTTTATTTTATAAAGCCATTTGCACTGAAGAGGCCGAACCGTATCAGGTAAGTCAACCAGATCCCATACGTTATTCTCATACATAGAGTCCATCTCGGATTGCATGGCTTCAAGCCATAGCTTAGAGTCGGAACTGGTCATAGCACCTTTATAGGTAGCGGGTTCGTTACTCTCAAGGAGTAAAACGTCATTACTCTCATTCTCCTCGACCATACCAATGTATCTGTCTGGAGGAATAGAGTGTCTACCCGACCTCCTAGGTTCCAAAGGAATATTTACCGCAGCAGATGATGAAGGAACATTTTCCTCCATTGGTAGCTCGGTTGTTGGTTCTTGAATCTCCGACAGTTCGAAGGTTCCATTACTTGTCCTATTCTCGAGAAATTCTTTCTCTAAGAACTTCGCACTAGCCGCAACAAAAACTCGATGTTCGGTAGGCGAGTAAAAGTAATGACCAAACATCCCTTTTGGATAACCAATAAAGTATGTCTTGACCGATCGTGGGACGAGCTTATCGTCAGGTCTCCACTTGACATAAGCCTCGCAGCCCCAAAGCCGAATAAAGGACAAGTTAGGGACCGTTCCCTTCCATAATTCATATGGAGTCTTGTCTACAGCTTTAGACGGACTTCGGTTAAGTATTAGAGCAGCTGACAAAAGAGCATAACCCCATAATGAGTCAGGCACAACTGTGTGACTCATCATGGATCGAACCATATCAAGTTATGTTCGATTTCTCCGTTCGGACACACCATTCAATTGTGGTGTTCCAGGTGGAGTTAACTGCAGTACTACACCACAGTCTTTAAGGTGTCGATCAAACTCCTTCGAAAGATATTCGCCACCACGATCTGAACGTAGTGCTTTAATCTTTCTATCCAGCTGGTTGTCAACCTTATTCTGGAATTCCTTGAACTTGTCAAAGGACTCACTTTTATGCTTCATTAAGTAGACATAACCATATCTACTCAAATCGTCCGTGAAAGTGATAAAATATCTATAGCCATCTCTAGCGTTGATTGACATAGGTCCACACACATCAGTATGTATAAGTCCTAATAGGTCAGCAGCGCGCATTCCAACACCTTTGAAGGAAATTCGAGTCATTTTGCCTATGAGACATGATTCACACGTGCCAAAAGATTCATAGTCAAATGGGGATATAGTCCCATTATCAATGAGCTTCTTCACGCGTTTTTCATTTATGTGTCCCATACGACAATGCCATAAATAGGTTTGATCTTTGTCACCAACCTTTGCTTTCTTACTACTCACATGCAATATATTTGTGGTTTGATCTAAAACATAAATCCCATTCATGGAAACTGCTTTACCATAAATCATTTCGTGTAAAGAGAAAATACAGCTATTATCCTTTATTACAAACGAAAAGCCGTCCTTATCAAGTACGGAAACTGAAATAATGTTTTTAGATAAACTAGGTACATAGTAACAGTTATTCAGAAATACCTCAAATCCACTCGGGAGTTGGATTACATATGTTCCCACTGAAACGGCAGCTACTCTTGCTCCATTCCCCACTCGCAGGTCCACATCACCCTTTGCGAGAGTTGTGATGTTTCTTAGGCCCTGCAAATGATTGCACAGATGAGAACCACAACCAGTATCTAGTACCCAAGTTCCGAAACTTGCATGGTTGATCTCAATCATATGAATAAAATAAGAAAACATACCAACAGGAGATACGCGACTCGCTTTAATGTCCTCTCGGTACACGAGGCAATTCCTCCTCCAATGCCCAAACTTGTGGCAATGGTGGCACTCCACGTTACCTTCATCACTCTTTGTCTTGCCTTGTGAGCTACTGCTAGACTCACCAGGCCCACTCTTGCCTTGCCCTGGCTTTTTGAATTTCGGCTTCCCTACAGCTAGGTTAGCCTTAGCCTTGCCCTTACCATTGCCCTTGTTGCCAATCATGAGAACGTCCTGTTTCAGACTCCCACTCAATTTCAGATCACTCTCTGTCTGTACAAGGAGTGAGTGGAGCTGATGAAGACTCTTCTTCATATCATTCATATAGTAATTTGCCCTGAAAAGGGCCAAAACATCATGAAGTGAATGAAAGAACGCGGTCTATGACGATCTTCTCATCGATTTTGCAACCAAGTGCCTCCAGTTTCTCGACATTCTCAATCATGTCAAGAATGTGTGGGCTAACCGCTTGGCCCTTCTAGAGTTTCGCCTCAAAGAAGCGAGTGGTAAGCTCATACGTAACGATCTGCGGTGCTTTTGAGAACTCGTTAGTGAGCGTGGTGAAAATCGTGTTTGCACCTTGGGCAATGAATCGTCTTTGCAAATTGGATTCCATTGAAAAGATGAGTACGTTCTTTATCGCACCCGCCTCCATTACGAAATCAATATAAGCAAGTGATTCATTTGCTTCTGCATTGGGGCCTGGGTTTGGCGGTAGTGGCTTAGTCAAGTACTCGAGCTTACCGTCAGCAATGGCAGCATTTCGTAATGCCGCCTCCCAGTCCGCAAAGTTGGACCCGTTATTCTTCAGTCGCGTTGACTGATTCATAGTGTCCATGAAAAGCTTAAGCCAGGACGCACGTCCGAGCGTGGCACTTGGCATTGGGTCATCAGTATGGCCAGCCATTTGTTATTAGCAGTTTATATCTGAATATTTGACTGTGGAAAAGAAAATAAATATGATAAGTTTCATCGTTTTAAATTTGAATCTAATGAAAAACTGTTTAATTCGATGACTCGTGCATTTATACAATTGACCTTCCTCAAGAATTATATAAATGATCCCAAGACTCAATTTCTGTAAATTGATAAGCCAACCTCTTGGCTAATTCTACTTTTAGAATTCCTGGTCGATAAATTTCTGTAAATTCCATCTTTAGTCCATCATAATCACGAGATATTACTCGTACTATAATGTTGAGATAAAATAGGTCAACACTCACTACTTACCCAACGTAGAAGGGGTCATATTATGACTTCCGACGAAGAAGGGGCTCATAGTAGTTTTTCCTATAAAGACTAATCTCAATTTTAATTTATAGGGGAAGGTCCCATCATCTTAACTTAAATTCATTTTAAGTGAACGAATGTCTAGCAACTCGAGAATGATTTAACTAAGGTGATGGCCCTAAAAGCGAGTGACATCTGTATGTCCATGATTAAAATATTCAACCTATATGAATCATTTTACATGCATTTTATTAGGTGGTTTGGTTTAGGCGGAATATGATGCAATTATATCTATCATGTGATGGAAAGTAAACGAGAATGAAAAACGTAAAAGGAAAAACATGTCCTAGTGTGGCCTATCCTACCAAAAAGAATAAAATACAACTCGGAATCCAACAGATTGGACCCTCGAAGCTTGACTTTATCACCCTTCTTGGTCCATGCAGCGGGAGTGAGCTCCAATCTCCATTATCTTTAGTCTTCTTTGAAATTACAATAAATAAAATTACAAAAATCCTATTTATTACATACTAATTCCAAAACCCAAAACTAAAAATAATGGAGATGCGAGATCTCAAAATACATCCAAGACTATGTTACCATCATTACGGTAACACAATCTACTTAGGCCACACTAAGTTACAACTGATTGTAAAATACATTAAAAATTCATTCAAACATTCCCAATAACAATATAAAAGCATCAACTGAAATAAAACATACAAGACATAATACAGTTATTACGATGTTTTATTATCCAAACCACCCTTTAACATAGATTATAATTATGTGGTAATTCTGTAATTACCCACATTAATTACAATCTCAATCCATTTTACTGATAAAATGAACTATCCTAAACATTTCAAACTGCTTTAAAATGTAAGATATTAAGCATATGTGAACCGTTTCACATTAATTATACAAAATCCGAATGATGTACAATTAAAGGCCAAAAACTTAAACACGAAAAAAACAAAAAATTTTTTAGCAAAAAAATTTTTCGGCAAATTTTTCAGCAAAAGGTCCTTATCGACAAAATAGGGAAAAATTAATATCCTTTCATATGATAAACTCATTCAACATCATTTTCATTTTCATTTGTAATCTAATCTTTATTAAATTAAAACATCTACAAATCTATTCTATGTTATTTTAACAGATTAAAATAACAAAATAAATCTAAATGAAAACGAATACGAAAAGAAATACGATTAATTCTTCCTAGTCGACAAACAGGGACCACGATCGAGTATAAAAACACTCGATCGACCAAAAACTTTTGAGCAAACTGCTCGATCGATCAACAAATCCCTCGATCGACCAAGCATTTAAGCAAAACTGCTCGATCGAGCAACATTAAGTACTCGATCGACCAACACATTTAGAAAACAGCTCGATCGAGTGAATAAAAAGACTCGATCGACCAAAATCTCACAAAAACAGCTCGATCGAGACACTAAAGTCCTCGATCGAGTCAAACACACAGCGGCATAAACAGTTTCGGTTTATGAAATCAAATTAAAACAATTTCGAGGCCTATGCTCTGATACCACTTGTGAGAAATCGGTATTACCACAATACAATTATAATAGGATTATAACGAAAAGTAATAATTTGATTATTGTGTCATAAACGAAAACAAAGAAAAAGTTAAGAAATCAACCTTCGGTCCTAGCAATTGGCGTAAAGAACAGAGATATCAAGGTAGATATCCTCCTAATCGTTGCACCCAAGATGCTCCGAGAAATACCCTTGTGTTGCTAGAAGTTATCAAAAATTACTGTTAACTTTTGATTTGTGTTTATGTCAAAAGTTACTGTCAACTTTTGTCTGTTGTGATGAATTTCAGATGGAGGCTGTGTGAGAATTAGGTTAGGTCAGAAAGTTGAAAATCTGAATTTTCTATTCTCCTTCCATCATTCTCACGGCAACTTTTGTTTTTATATGAGGAGATTTAGTCTCCTCAAATAACTACCCATTGACTCGAAAACCCGAGTGTATCTGAATACCATGTTTCGGTCATTTTAGCTTCCAATATTATGTAATATCTTATAATCGTCGTTTTACATGGACCGACATTATAATCCGTCATTAATTATAAATATCCGTATATTTATAATTTGCCAATTAATTATAACGGTTTATGTTTAATTAGCTTACATTATATACTATAATTAAATATAACTTTTTATATTCAATTTTACGAATTACAGTTAATTCGTCTCAGCTAACTTTCGTCTCATCATCACATTGACTAACCTTTTAGTCAATTACACTGACTAACCTTTTAGTCATATAATAGGGTATCAATATGATTATTTTCTCAAATAATCACATCTCTCAAACACATCCTATAGGTGTGACTTTTAGGGACCAGTTGATCACCGCCATCTGTATGACAATAACGTCAAACTTATCTAGCAAGCCAACCGTTATTGATAAACGTTAATCAACTGATTATTATACAAAGTATACCCTGTGAACCTACAGAGATTTATTTATGTTATTGCACTAACTGGAGGACACTAGCTCCAACAATATGCAGAAGTATGGTACATGCTAAGAATGTACCCCCACGCTATTGGGTTGAATGCATGAAGACAGTTGCACATGTGACAAATTGGCTACCATAAGCGAGACTAGAATATGTCTCTCCATTTTAGAAGTTGTAGAAGCTAAAACCTGTTGTGAGTTATTTCCGAGTTTTCAAAGGTGTATGTTATGTCTTTGTTCCAGATCATCTTCGTACCAAGTTTGACAAGGAGGCAACCCGCTGCATCTTTCTTGGGTATGATGATCAAAGGAAAGGTTGGGAATGTTGTGATCCAACAACTGACAAGTATCATGTGTCAAGATATATTGTGTTTAATGAAGCATTATCATGGTGGTCACCACAAGCCATGTTACTGTCAGACTCAAAGGAGATTGAGGAATAACTCAAGGATAAGATGGATGGTCAAATTTATAATTCAAGTCAAAGTGATGGTGAATCCGAGAGTGAAGAATCTCAACCTTCACCAACAAAAGAGAAAAGTTCTTGTAGAACTGGAGTACACCAGAAAACTAGTGAAGAAGTTAGACCGAGTTAGGTTGAAGATGTCCTTATCCAGGATAAGGAAATTCAACAACAGTTGAGGACAACAAGTCGGCTACGTAAGCCAAATCCTAAGTATGCAAATGGAGTAATGGTGGAGGACACCGTGAAAGAGCTAAGTAGTTACGATGAATCCGCTTGTAACAAAGATTGGATGAAGGCTATGGAAGAGTAAATCTTGTAACTCCATCAAAATGAAACTTGGGAGTTAGTGCCAAAGCCAAGTGATGTTAAACCCATTTCATGTAAGTAGGCGTATAAAGTGAAGACCAAGCCAGATGGTTCCATTCAAAGCTATAAGGCACGACTCGTAGCTTGAGGATTCTCTCAACAATACGAGGTAGATTATGATGAAAAATTTAGTCCAATTGCGAAGATTACCACAGAACGTGTTTTGCTAGCACATGCATGCAACTAGTATCCTATGGAAACTGTGGCAAATGGACGTGAAGAATGCATTTCTTCATGGCGAGCTTGATAGAGAAATATACATGGATCAACCAAAAGAGTTTGAGAGTTCTGATCGACATTATGTATGTAAGTTAAAGAAAGCTCTTTATGAATTAAAGCATGCGCCACGAGCATGGTATGGTAAGATAGCAAAATTCTTATTGCAAAGTGGTTATTCAGTTGCTCCTGTAGATTCAAGCTTGTTTGTGAAAGCTCAAGATAAAAAATTATCAGTGGTTCTCGTTTATGTGGATGATCTTATCATCACTGGAGATGATGAAAGAGAGATTCATCAAATAAGATCAAATCTCTCAATAAGGTTTCATATGAAAGAGTTAGAAGAGCTAAAGCATTTTCTTAGTCTAGAGGTAGATAGAACCAAAGGTGGGAGATTTATTTGTCAACAGAAATATGTCAGGATATTTTGGAGAAGTACAGAATGCTTGATTGCAAACCAGTGTCACCTCCAACCGAGATCAATGCTAGACAATGTTCTACATAGGGAAAATATGTAAGTTTCTTAAACTCAATATTAGACATTTCTAATATTATAAATAAATTAGTTCACTCATTAAACTAATGGATCTTATGCATGCATAACATTTAAAAACAAAGATAAGAAGAAACATTTTCCTTACATTGATTTAAAGGATTTTGGGCACAAAATAGGACTCCTTCCTACTTTGTTCTTGAGCTTATAATATTTAGGGAAGAAATTCCAAGTCCTTAGTACTCCTTTTGTTGCACCAAGACAATAACCACAACTCTACAATATTATTACTACATGTAATATAATAGTAGCCCTTAAATATATATTTTCTAATAACTCTTATCACTACCTTAGTAATTTTATTAGAAAAATATGAACTCAAGTTAATAACAAAACTTCTTAAGTTTTCTAAGTGAGAGATGTAGGTTTTAAGAGAGATAAGTATATCAAAACTTATGAGATGAATGAATACAAATAAGGAGAAAAATCTCCTTATTTTGTAAGCCATGACCGGCCACCACACATGGGGAAGGGTGGGTGTCTTTTGCTTTTGCTCTTAACAAAGCAATAGACTTAAGGCTAGGCTTAGGTAGGTAATCATTTTGTTTAATTCTTAATTAGAACAATTATAATTACCTAAATCCTACCCTATACTCCCCCCAACCGGTTTTATCACATAAAATGGATGTCCATTTTATTTTTGTAATTTGTCATTTGTCACATATGTGACATGTGACATGTGACATGTAACATGTAATTAAGCTTATAAATGTACATTTAACTAATTTAAATGCAATTTCATAACAAATAAATTAGACTTAACATTTTAAGTCACATTTTATAATTACATGTAAAAAAAAAGGGTAATCTCATATTTGGTTAATATAATCTACAACGGTCTGTAATTATAATTGATCAATTTCACTTATCTCAAATGTTTCATAAACATAATGCATTCTTAGTAATATAACAATTAAATTATTAAAATGAATCGTATTTAATCATATTACAATAAGATATATTTCTCACTTACAATTTAAACTTAGTTCAATTTAAGGGATTAATTAATCTATATCGATATACAATTAATTAATGTACATGATTAGGGGATTGTCCTTTAGGTGTGACCTCAAGGGATCAACTGATCACCACCGTCATATGACAGTAACGTCAAACTCAATTGAGTCAATCGTTACCGATTTATGTTGACCAGTTGACTATAATATCCATCCTCCCTTTGCATTTTTATTATTGAGATTTAATTACGTGATCGCACTATTGTTGAGGACATTTACTCCAACAAAATATTTAGAGGATGTGATAATGTATAGACAACTCGTGGGAAGTCTTATATATCTCAAAATTGACTTGACCTGATGTTTCTTACGTTGTAAGTGTGGTTAGTCGTTTCATGCAAAATCCAAAGAAGTCTCATTTGGAAGCAATACGACACATATTGAGGTATATTAAGAGAGCCACTGACGATGGAATATTGTACCTAAGTGGTGAATTGTCTGAAATTGACGGTTATTGTGATGCTGATTATGGCGATGATCATGCCACACATCGATCAACTACCGGGTATATGTTTAGTCTTGGTCCCGGTGTTGTTTCATGGTGTAGCAAGAGGCAAGCTACCGTATCATTGTCGAGTACAGAGACAGAGTATAGAGCAGCATCGATGGCAACACAAGAGTGTGTGTGGCTAACACAACTATTAGAAAGATCTATATCAACCAGTTAATTTTGCAGCGAATGTCTATTGTGACAACATGTCAGCAATGAGATTAGCAGAAAATCCAATTTTTCATGCTAGGACAAAACATGTTGAAGTACATTATCATTTTGTATGAGAATAGGTTCTAAGAGGTGAGATTCATCTGGACTATGTCAAGACCGATGATCAAGTGGTACATATCTTTACCTAAGGTTTGAGAAGTTTCGAATCCACTTAAGTATGATTTCTCGACTAGCTCTAATATGAGAGTAGTCAGGGGAGTGGTAAATTATGCAACTCCTACTCCATGTTTAGCCTTCACGGTCCTTGGCAAACAACAAAACAAAGTTTGTAGTAAACTTTGGCAACAAAGTCAGGAAATGTGGATAGCTATTCACTTCAACTATTTTATACATGTTGTAAGACTTTTAGGTGTGAAGCCATTATTTCAATAGTGTGGTGTAGTAGTATAAATAGGAAAGCATTTGATGTGGTAATACACTCACAAGAAAAGCAAAAACTTTAGTGAGTCCGTAGAATATATGTGAGTTAAGAGAGTGTGTGTTTTATTTGTAATTGGTATATTTTCAATTTGTTTGAGTGTTATTATTATCGTCTTACTCTTATCGCATAATATTTTTCATTACACTTCCGTATAAAATACACTTTGATATCTACAACATATGTGTTCGCATGTCTCAAAACTAAATTTTCGATCCGTGCTAGACGCAGTAGTCCTAAAAGAAGAAAGTATTGCAACATCAACACTGATTCTGATATTCTTCGTTTGCCTCCCTTTAAGCTCCCCAATTCAAGATCCAACAGACCGAGTGTGACCGTAGTAGTAGCTACTTCCGATGAAGCACTGTCTCCAAACGACAATGGAACAATAGCCCTTGCAACTTTGGCAGTGAACACGTACAAGAATGAGTAGAAATGCATGGTAGTAGAGAAGCACCACTCACCTTGATTAAGGTAGGTGGCCACTGCAGAAGGTCGTTATGCGGGTCTTCCTGATCCGACTACGTTTAGAAAAAGGATAATAGATATGACAATATTGGCCAAACGCAACAATAATGTTGGTCCATGTACCTTTGATATTGTAGTCTCTTTTCTACTCCGTATATCTAAGCGGCCCTGAGCTTTCTAAGTTTCAGCTTGCTAATGGAACCGTCTGTGTTAAGCAGGGTCGTTCTAGCGCGGAGAGAGTATTACTGACACAAAATCATTTGATATTTTTCAGTTTTATTTTCTGTTTTAAGCTTGATAGAAATGTATTTTTAATTATGTGCCATCACAGTGAATATCTGTTTCAATCTGAACTTCTTTGTTTTGTTCTTCCTAATAACAAGTTTATTCCTTGCGCGTCTCATGGTGTAGGCAGTTCTGATATCTGAATTCAACTATTTATCAGCATAGTTATTCGTTTATTCGCTGTCAAAGCGGTTGTTTTATATGAGACGGTTGTACACGTGAGACGGTGAGACCAACCCTAATTATTATGTGAAACTGAAATGTTTGGTGTAGAGCTACCTGTAGATAATAATAAGTTTATGACTATCGTACAAGTTTTTACCTTTATCTGATCTGTTAGTTTTTCCTGGCCATAGACTCTCTTGATATTCTTTGCTTCTTTCAGCCTTTCTTAATGCTGCTTCTAATTTCTTTACATGGATCATTTCATATTCTGACCATCTGTAACTTTCAAGTTACATGGAACAATAAGTAGCTTTGGAAATTACTTGTTCTTGTGCACCTTGTCGCACTGACTTTAGCATCAGAATCTCGTCTTACCTCTTCTGTACACTCAACCTTGATGCCCCAAAGATTTTGTTTTAGTGTTTATAAGAGTTATCGGTTTTATAACCCCTAGGATTCAACCCATCAAAACTTCCCGAGCCGGAAATCATGTCTAGCTCAAGATTTCTTGAGATCCAGTACAGCCTGCCGAAAACATACCCAAAACGTCTACTTTCCTTTAGAAGCAAGCAATACTCTAACCAGTTACCAGTCTACGAGCCAAGTCGTGAAGAAATGAAGCAAGTTTTCGACAAATTTGACGCGAACAAAGATGGGAAAATATCAAAAGTAGAGTACAAGGCTGTAATCCTAGCTGTCGAGAATTCAGAGAGTATAGTAAGAGATGTGAACAAGATCTTCCAAGTGGCAGATTTGAACAAAGACGGGTACATCGACTTTGACGAGTTCATGTTGTTGCACAACTATAGAGGCAGTGGAATCCGGACAATGGACATAAAGAATGCCTTCCGAGCTTTTGATTCAGACAAGGACGGGAGAATAAGCCCCGAGGAAGTGCTTGAAATGATGACGAGGCTCGGAGAGAGGTGCAGTCTGGCCGACTGTAGGCGCATGGTGAGTGCTTTCGATATTGACAGGGATGGGTTTATCAGTATGGACGAGTTTTTGACTATGATGACCACAAATATGAGCGCGAGTGGTTAATGAAACGACTATGGTCTTATAACGTCACAAGTTAATTTAGCACATTGTATACTTGTAATTTGTATACTAATTTATCGGTGTAAGAAAATTGTGAAACTCAAATGTTTGGGATCAATTAGAAGTTTCTACTCATTGGCAAATTACATGTATGAATTCCTTCAACATAACAAAAAAAACATAACTATGAGCAACCTTTTAGTCAGAATCTTGATTCACCACTGCCACCCAATGAACTTTTTACATTTCTAGGCTTAATTGAAAAATAAAATAAAATAATACTCTGTATATATAACACATTTAGTTAATCAATCCAAGAGGCATCAACTACTTTGGCCATAAAGCTATATCGATCCGCAGCTTCATCAATCTACAAAGAAGGTGGGAAAGTGGATCAAATAAGACGAATAGGTAGTAGAAAGTGAAATTATGTAAAAAGCCATGAAGGATGACACTAACCTGCTTCTGTGTTGGGCGTCCGGCGCCATGTCCAGCTTTGCACTCTATCCTACCTATTATAGGATTTTTCTGCGGGCCGTTTTCTAGACTTGTGGCTAGAATGTGCTGCATCGTCTGCAATTCGGTAAAATGTGATTTTCCAGGGCACAATATGAGAATGTCATGGAAACTTGTAAGAGAAAGTGAGACGATCAAGGATCACACGATTTACATGTGAAAGCAATATCTTTTAACCACATAATTAAACGGTGAATGCAGAAGTATTTAGATTGATATCACATATGGGACCAACTCTTTAACCACATGAGAAAATGATGAGTGCATAGTATTTAGGTCGATCTCACATATGAGATCGTATCGTACAAAACTCACAGACGAATTATGAATATTGCTAGAGTTACTTACAGCAAGCAATTTTAATGAGTGCAGAGGCACAACACGGTCATCATGATCAGCTGTCAATAGCATGGTAGAAGGGTATTGTGACATGGGATTGGAAGATTCTTCCCATGGCCTCCTCACATTATGCACCGGCGAGTACCTGCAATCAAAGGTCTTTAATTCCTGGAAACTATATAAAACAGTGACTTAAGCCCAGAAGACTTAATTTTGATTTTGAATCCTCGACAATTAGTTGAAAATAAGATGACATTACTGACTTGATAAGAGATTGGAATTCTTCCTCTTTGTCAGAGCAACCATAATCCGATGTCCAAGCATGACCTTCAATGAACAATCATGTCAATCAACAAGTGTATCAACGACAATAAAAGCAAAATACATTATCTGGAGAATGGTCCTTACCAACAGTGAATTTATGGAACCGGAGCATGTCCATAACACCAACATGTGCCAGAGCGCAACCAAAGATGTCTGGTCTCTATAACCACAAGGATCATAATAAAATTAGAAGAAGCCTCTTGAAAAATTATCTTACCGTAAGTTAGAGTGAGACCATTATACAACTGAAAGTGAAAGGGCCACTAAATGTCTAAATGTTACGAAACAGTCACTGATGAATTAAAATAATTCTAAGGTAAAAGTGATCACTGTAAATGATAAAACGGTCACTCACATTACAAGTTAAAAGAGTCATTGCTACTAAAGACATACAAGGGTTCACATTAGTTTCTAAGTAGCCTTACAATAAAAAATTTAATGGTAGTCTCATTACTCTCATAGAATAATTTGTAATGAACCTTAACAAGCTAAGCTATGCATTAGGAGCCAAACGCGAGAAAAAGATCACAGATACCTGATTGATACAAGCTCCAACAAGAAGGCCGCCATTACTTCCACCTTCAATACACAACTTCTTAGGTTGGGTATAACCATTAGAAACAAGAAACTCGGCTGCAGAAGTGAAGTCATCGAAACAGTTTTGCTTCTTAGCAACTGTTCCTGCCTTATGCCATTCTTCTCCATATTCACCACCACCACGGATATTAGCTATGCAGTAGATAGCGCCAAGGTGTTTCAAAAGAACCACACGAGTGACACTGAAAGATGGAGTAATGCTTATGTTAAACCCACCATATCCATATAGTAAACATGGGTGAGATCCGTCCAATTTAATACCCTTTCTTGCTACTATGAACATTGGTATCTTAGTACCATCTTTGCTGGGCACAAATACCTGAAGTTCAGGGGGATGTCAGTTATAAGTTGTAATAAGAATCGTGTTTGTAACAGCTACTCAAGGAAAGAACAGAAAGGATGGAGAAAGGCACTCATGTTTATGATGGCACTAGATTGAAGAGGTGATGAGCGATTATCAGAACGCAAAACTATACTCCCTCCTTTAAGAAGCTACGAGGCTCATTAAGGCGATGTGGTCTCAAGGCGGCTAGACACAAGGCGTGAGCCTAACAGACGCTAGGCGTACTGTTTTTGCAAAAAGTTCGTATTTTATAGATAATGTTTTGTGCAATATTTCCCTTTTTTTGGATATTAAAATGGCCAACATGAAAGGAGTACGCTTTAGGGATAATAATGTGAGTGAGAGAAGGACATAATACAAGAATTGGAAGCTATAAATCAAAATTGTATAGTAGCGCGCGTTGTTGCAGCGTCTTTTCCATAAGGTGGACAGAGACGTTTTGGATAATGCGTCAACGAGGCTTGAGCTTATGCGCACATGAGGTGTTTATATATCATTCTTGGTTCCCTTACTTTACTTTTAAGTTTTAAACTTGTTTGCTTTTACTCAACCTATAATCCCACGGTTTCAGTTTTGCCTAACCCAGGAGAAACTTGAAACTTTAGGGGCTCATCTATAGCATTGATGCAGTAACAAGTAAAAACACCCAGTTATCGGTTAAAGTAAAACTGAACATTTAAAGATTAAACAGCATGAAAAAAGTTATAGAAAACTAAACAATACAAACATAAAAACAGCATGACAGGAATTACATACCTGATCAACCTCAAACTCTGAACGCTCGAATTTGGGCACAACAATCTCTCGGAAAATCTTCATCTCAGGAGCATCAGTATTCAAGTCACATTGGTAAATAATGCCAGGGGCTAAGAAACTTGTAAACCTAAAAAATACGACACTGTCTTTCCGTTCTGCAGAAATGTCGTCAACTGATCCAATGTCTAGGGGCAAGTGATGCAGTAGAGAACCAGTCTCAAGATCTCTCACCTCCAAAACGTGTTTCACGTCCCTCAAGTAACAGACTAGCAATTGAGTTTTGTTAACAGGAAGGGCAACTTCAAGCACATCATTCTCAGACTGAGGAATCACATCGGTCCATATGCCTGGAGATTTTAAGTCAACTCGTACTAATTTATATTTTGGAGCATCTTTATTAGTTCGAAAAGTGAACACAGTATCATCATTAGCAATAGCACCATAAGAGGCGTCAAAATTATCAACAAGCTTTGTGAAAGGAAGCAACTCTTTGCCTCCACGGAAACTTTCAAGACCACTTGATAGTGAGGTCAAATCTAGATAGTAAACTTTGTTCACCACTTCACAGCTCTCTGTAGTAGAAAGAAGTAGATACTGAAAAAGAGAGCAAAAACAAAGTAGTTAAGACAATAAAAAATCAGACTTGACTAAAAGCAGATAAAAATTAGCACCCCATATAAATAAATCATAGTATAACCCGGATATTTATTGAAGAAACCTTCCAGACAGCAAATGTGAACTTGTCAGAAGCAGAAGGGTAGCAATTACCTTCCCATCATCAGTTACTTCGGATCCAAAGAAATGCTTTGGGTTCTCAGGGTCTTTCCAGCACAAAATATCTTCGGACTGGTCAGTACCAAGAAAATGATAATACAACTCTTGATTGAGGTTAGAATTCGTCTCAGTTCCAGCATCAGATGTTTGTCCTTCACTGCACCAAAGATTCATGATATATAGCGTTCTAAATCAAAATTACTCCATAAAACGACTACAAACTGCTAATCAACAATTCTTCCCCCGACTTCATTTATACTGTAATGCTGTTTGGTAATGTCAAATCTGTCTTTGAGCGAAACTAGAAACTCTGAATTGAAAGTAAAAACAATAGTCACTCACTTGGGAGCTGGATAGCGGTTATAAAAAAACCCTTTGTTGTCATGCGTCCAAGTAATGCCACTGAACTTGACCTGCAGTCGCAAAATGCGGACCATGCCAGAGCACTATCAGCATTTCCAGTCATATTCTTATCAAGATATATAAGTTACAGGAACACTGAGCTCACCCATGATAAGGTGTCAGGTTCAACGTTGCGGTCTTCAATCCTCATTACTTTAATAGTCACCCAATCACTTCCACTTGAACTCAATCCATAAGCGAGATATTTGGCATCCTCACTCACAGAATATGTGCTCAAAGCCACGGTTCCATCATCGCAATGTTGGTTAGGATCAAGTAAGATCTCTGACTTCGCATCCAAGTTATCCTATATAAAATACGAGAAAATATAAGGCAATGCTGTACACAAGGATCACGCATCAAAACCATTTACTACCACAGCAAGATAGTTGTCTTGAGGTCATTACAGTTGAACATGAGCCATGTAGAGAAGCCCAATGCACTGAATTTCGGACTGATGTTTCTAATACAAATATCGGACTATTCGACTTCTCTGTGTGGCTCGTATTGAACATTAGTGTAAATTCTGATTCACTGAATTTCGGATTTAGCTTTCTAATACAAATGTACTTCCTAGTTAACAAAAAACAAACGAATTGAACGGACAAAACTAATACTCCCTCCGTCCCGGTCATTTGTTTACCATTTCCATATTAGGGTATCTCATTCATTTGTTTACCTTTCTATAATAGGAAGATAATCTATGAGTAATGTGATCACCCAATGGGACAATTGTCCACTTGTCATCCACCTAGTATAACTACAAATGGTCCCCTCCCATTTACTTAATAATTATGCCAAAAGCAAAGGTAAAGAAATGACCGGGACGGAGGGAGTATAATTATAATTATATTCCGTATTAGTTTTGCCAATTTACAAGTAATATAATTATATACATTGTGTCATGTTTTACCAATTTACAACTAATATAATTATCTTTATAATTTACATTGCAATTTTGTTGAAAATAAACGCAACCTAGTTTATTAACCAAGACAAAATAACTAAAAAAAACCTAAAATGCAGGTTGATACACTACAAACAATCAAATATTACAAGTATGCAATAAAAGGAGCGAGAATGCATTGAATTAAACAAAAAAGTGAGTAAAAATAGAAAGAATGTAATTGAAATTAAAAAAGAATAAGAAACCTGAAGATAAAGGACAGTTTGAGGTTGAAGGCCAGAATTATAAAAGTAAAAATACTTATCACAACGCTTGAATGGCGCATAATAGCGAGGATAATCGAAAAGCTCCGTAATTTTGTCTTTTAACTTGTCTCTCAATTCGCATTCTTGTAATATAGAATCTGTTAACTTGACTTGATTCTTTACAAATTCCTTGGTCTCTTCCGAATCCGGATCCTCAAGCCTAATTATATAAAACGAATATATTATTATTACGGGATCAAATAAATTGAGAGCATTTAAAAGAGTTAGATAAATTCACATACCAACGGTAAGGATCAGGAAGCTTGGTGCCGAAGTAATCGTCGACGACGGATGAGTCGCGGCGAGCGAGAGGGTAATTGAGGTGTTTTTGGAAGGCGGAAGACATGGCTGAGGTGGAGAAACGTGTGGAGGAAGTAAGAAGAGTAATAGTATAATTATCAGAAGGTGGTTTGGGTTTATTATATATAGAGAGGAGAGATACGGTTGAGGTGTTTGAGTGGAGAAGCCGTAAACGAGATGGATTCATTATTCTTCTTCTTCTTCGTTTTGTTGGTTGGTTGGTTGGTTGGTTGGTTAGTTGGGTTTTGAGAAGTGGTGTGTGTGTTGGATTGTGGAATGAGGGTACGAGGAAAAGTATGTGAATCTTGACACTTTAATTTATTTATTATTAGTAATAATCTAGTTCTAGTGGCCTCTGCCCATCCACTTTGTGACTTCACCATTGGACGTGCCTTTGGTAGGGACCTTCAATCTTTCTATTGGATTCAAAATGCCGGACCACACATCTTCCACTCTTCTTCCATAATTATGTTACGTCTACTTTGGTAGGGCTGAGCAAAAATATACGATACGGTTTTACTATACGTATCTGATATGACATAGGGTTTTAATTATACGGATTTCCGTATATCTGATACGAATTTCCTTATATACCATACAGTTTATAAAAAACCGTATCGGATACGTATCGGCAAAATTTGAAACCGGATATACGGTTTCCGATACGGTTCCTATTTTTAATATAAAATATAAAAATAAAATCATAAAACCACTATACGTCGAGTATATCCGTGACTCAATCTTATTACTTTTATACATTTTTAAGTTATTTATTCTTATAATATGTGATACTCTTTTAACTTATTAAGAAAAATCCTAAAATCACAAAAAAAATTAAAAATAAGACATAAAATTTTACATTATTAAATGAAAAACCGGATACCGGATATACGGAAAAACCGGATAAACGGAAAATCCGTATCGGATAAGGATACTCAAAATTGAGATTTTTAAAACCGGATATCCGATACGGTTTTGAAAACCGTATCGGATATACGGTTTTGCTCACCCCTATAAGTTGGGGTAGGCTATAAGAGGGACCGGATATTCGATTTAAAGTGTTATTTTGAAACGGATGTTCATATTAGAAATTCCTAAATACGGGATATTTAATATTCGAATCAAATGTTTTGAATATTTAAAAATATTTGGGTTAAATGTGGATATCCAAATTTCAGAATTTACTTGAACATTAAGTTTAAAACACGATCGTATTATTCGTCATACATGATAATTATTTTTGTATTCTGATGGGTTTACTCCAAATTTCTATGTGTTGGGGGCTCGGCCAAGTAGGGCTTACACGACCGAGTACATAGTGTACTCGGCCGAGTATAGGCTACTCGACCGAGTGGATTTGATGTCTTAAGTTGTATTCTGATCTCGCGTACTCGGCCGAGTGATATCGGCACTCAACCGAGTAAGTCGTACTCGACCGAGTACATGTTGTACTCGACCGAGTACGACGGATTTCAGGGTTTAGTCGGACGGTTGATTAAGGGTTATAAGAGGAATAGTTCTTAATTACAAAACCCTACTCTCTCAAAACTCTCCCTAATTCCTCAAGAAACCTTTCATCATCTCGTGTCGGATCTGATCTTTTGCTACGTCGGTTGATTGCTTGGAAAGTATTCTTGATTATGATTTGATTGTATTGCGTTTGTAACCGTAATTGGATTTGGGGAAAAGAAAATGCATATATTACCTAAGGTGAAACAATCTAAGGGCATTTTCGTCATAAATTTACAAAGATGGAGGGAAAGTTCAAAAATTGACGGAATTGCTCACCGAAATTGGGAAATGGTAGCAAAATTTGGCATGAGTTAAAGTTATGGGAGTAATTTTTTAAAAAAGATATTATAAGGGAGTTATAATTAGTTAACCATATTATAATATATCTAAAACGTACCGTGCTTTAGCACGGAATGTACCCTAGTCTCTGTACAATCATAGAACTAGAAAAATTAGTTTCAAACCATGTTACAAAACTCTATATGAGTTGGACTACATAAAAAATCTTATTTTAAAATGGATTGGAGGACGAAACTCATGAATGTTCTCATTTAATTTATTCAAGCAAAAAGAAGTCTGTATAACTCCTGTTGTGAGTATCATCTTCCTTCCTAGACTGCTACAGCACTCTTCCATCTTCCATTCTCCTCTGTCCTAGCAGCAGTCCCTCCGTCCTCTTCTGGTAGCTCCTAGAAGCTTCCATCCAGTCAGCATCGACTGACTGGTTGACCAATTCTGTTATAATAACAGAATTCTGTTACAATAACAGAATTCTGTTACAGCAATAAAATAAGCTATTTGTAAATACCTACCCTGTATATATATACCTTTGATACATTGCTTGTAATCTAAGAATTCAGATAATAAATTTTCTCAGTTTAAATTACTTAATGTGTCAATCAATTCACTTGAGTATTTCTTTGGTTTCATTTGATTAACTCTTTAATCAGAGTTTTAACATGGTATCATCGTCAAGTTCGATCAAATTGATGTTTTTCTACATCATTTTTCAGGTTTTTGTCTGATTTCTTCGAATTCTCGTATGAATTCACGAGTTATTTCTCCAAAATCATAAATTCAATATTTTTTTCCGTCATTTTTTCTTCATTTTTTAAACAATTCTGCTGCTTGATTCTCTTGTTTTGATTCAAAATGACGACAATTCCTACTCCAACTCCTTCATCGGTTTACAAGGATCCTCTCCACCTCACTAATGGTGATCAATCTTTGTTGCAACTACTTCCACAAGTGTTTAATGGAAAATCGTTTCTTCACTGGTCTAGAAACATGCGCGTTGCTTTAATCTCAAAAAATAAGCTCGGATTCATCACTGGTGCATGTCCTAAACCACCTGCAACTGATGCGCATCATCAAGACTGGATTAGAACAGATTATACTGTACTGCGATGGATTCAATTTTCTCTAGTTGAAGACATTTCTAGGAGTTTTTCTTATGTGACTTCCAGCAAATAGCTTTGGGAAGAATTACATGAACGCTTCAATCAATCAAATGCTCCTTACCTCTATCAGTTGCGTCAAGAAGTTCACTCAGTTAAGCAAGGTGATCTCACTGTTGCAGAATATTATGTGCAATTGCGTTCTGGTTGGGAGGATATCAGATCTCTGGATCCCCTTCCTGACTATGAATGTGGAGCTGTTGCTAATTGTTCTTGCAATGTCCTAAAAAAGATTGTTGAGAGGGAAAATACTCATCATATTCTTGACTTTCTCATGGGGCTACACAAGAAATATGATTCTATTCGCAGTCAGATTCTTGCTCTTGATCCAATGCCTAACTTCAATCAGATTTATGCCAAAATTCATCAAGCAGAAGTTCAATTGAATATCACTACTTCTCCTGAAACTGTGCTTAATTCTGACAGCATTGCTCTTGCTGCTAATCAGGCATTTTCTGGTCCTACTCCAAAGAATGTATGGAGACGTGATAACAAGAAGGGACGGTATGACAAATTCACTGATTCTTCAGACAAGCCTGTGTATTATTGCACACGTTGTGAGAAACCTGGTCATTCTCTTGAGTTTTGTTGGCATCATAAGAAAGAACAAGCAAAGCGTGCCTTGCATAATCAGAGAAATGCTACTGGAAATCTTGCAAGTTCTGGCAGACGTTTTGCAGCTAATGTGGAGGAGGTTAAGAATTATGAAGCAGATTCTCCCCTTAGTTCCAGCTCATGTGCTCAGCCAATGATTGATGCATCTTTTGTGCAAGCAGTTGCTAAAGAATTATTCAAACTTCAGTCTCATAACTCTGTTGAGAATGTTTCTCAATCTCAATTATCAGGTACACTCTTAGCTGCTAGTGCAAATTTGCACAATTCTGAATTAAGCGCTTTGAATTGGATTATTGACTCTGGCGCCTGTGATCACATGACCTATAGTTTATCTAATTTTCAGACTGTTAGACGACTTGTTACACCTTTGGTTGTTACTCTCCCAGATGGTCTAGTTAAACATGTTAGATATGTTGGCAGTGTCAAGCTAAATGCAAAATTATTCTTGCATAATGTTCTCTATCTTCCTGATTTCAAACATAACTTGCTCTCTTTAGGCAAGTTATTGGATATTGCCCAACTACATGCTAAATTTACTCCTGCTGGTTGTTTTATTCAGGACATTATAACTGAAGAGGTATTATGTTCAGGACTCAAGTTTGGCGGCATTTATCATCTTACTAGTGACAGATAAAATAAATGTAATTCTGTTGCATCTAGTACCTTTTTTATCTCTGCAAATGTAGCTTCCACTGAGGCATATTTGTTACATGCCAGATTAGGGCACAGTGCTGTGACTACAATGAAGCATGTAAAGCCTTTGGCTAAATTCACAAATGATAATAAAACCTCTTTTCATTGTGATACTTGCTTCATGGCAAAACATCATAGAACTCCTTTTCCTGTTAGTTCTTCTGTGACCAAGGTGCCTTTTGAACTCATTCATGTTGACCTTTGGGGTCCATATAGAGTAGTTGCTTTGAATGGTGCATCTTACTTCTTGACTGTGGTTGATGATTATAGTAGAACCACTTGGACTATGTTACTCAAAAGTAAATACCTTGTTAGCCAGACCATTCTTCATTTTCTAGCTTATGTTAAGACTCAGTTTAATACCTCTGTTAAGATCTTAAGATCAGACAATGGCACTGAGATTCTTCAAAAGGATTGTGGCAAGTTACTGGCTGATAATGAGATTGTGCATCAAACCTCTATACCTGGCAACCCTCAGCAGAATGGCAAGGTTGAAAGAAAACATAGACACTTGCTAGAGGTTGCTAGAGCCCTAAGAACCCAGGCAGGATTACCTAAGAAGTAGCACAATGTAACCACTTTTAGTCATAAGTCACTGGCTGATGTTACCAGCCGAATATATATACATTAACCCGTCATAAGTCACTGCCAGTCATAAGTTGCTATTTGTAAATACCTACCCTGTATATATATACCTTTGATACATTGCTTGTAATCTAAGAATTCAGATAATAAATTTTCTCAGTTTAAATTACTCAATGTGTCAATCAATTCACTTGAGTATTTCTTTGGTTTCATTTGATTAACTCTTTAATCAGAGTTTTAACAACTCCTTTCTTTAAAAACCTGCATGTCGACGTTATCGTGAGTGGCTCCCTTGATCTCGATCATTTGTTTATCTACTAATATAGATCCCGCGCAAATGCGCGACATATATAGAATATTTGTTTTTAGGGTGTTATTTATTGAGTAACTGTATGAAATGTGTATTTAAATGAATAATATTTTTCCCTAAACTAATGATTTCATTCTATAAATTTTCTCCAATTATCTTAATAATTTTTTTTTGTCATGAAGCTAATAAAAAGTATATGTGTGAAATCATTGTTTTAAGTAATTACTATTGCATAAACGAAAAGTTTAGCCATTTATAATGTATAGGTTTATACAAATTTTATTTTATACTCCTCATATCCACACCAAAGGTTACATTGACTTTTCACACTTGTCGAGGCGCGTTTTGCGACGTGAATATCTTTAGTTACACATTATTAAAAATTATAAAAATTTGATATTCTTAAAGCATTCATAACGATAAATAATCAAACAACATCTCACATGACTATATTTTCTCTTACATATTAGAAGTTACATCAAAAATTCCCTACAACCATGAATAATGCAAAAAAGTCAATGTAACCTTTCGTCTGGATATGAGGGAGTATTAATTAGAAGGCCATAATTTTGAGTTTAATGAAAAGATACTCCTTATAGATTAATTATAAGATTGCATTCTGAAATTAAGTTTCATTTGTTTCCTTATTTAGGTTGTACTATTGGAGGCAAAATACTTCAGAATGCGTATTCTCTTAGTATATACTCCGTATATATAGAGGAAGTATTTAGAGTAGACCTGACAAACGGGCCATTCGGATCGGGTTCGGGTCGGGTCAGTTCGGGTCTAAAATATTATCGGGTTAGTTTGGGTCGGGTCGGGTTGTTTCGGGTTTTGGGTGATTTTTGGGTAAGTTGATTGGGTCAATTTCGGGTCAACAAGTCGGGTTATTTCGGGTCCGGGTCATTTTCGGGTTAGTGGTTTCGGATCGGGTCATTTCGGGTCGTCGGGCCAGTTTCGGGTCGAATCAGGTTAATTCGGGTTTCGGGTTATATTCGGGTTTTGCAATTCGGGTTTCGGACCAGCCTTTTCGGTTCGGGTTGCTTTTGTCCGGTCTAATATAGAGGATGCTTTGGACAACAATATCGTTGATTGATCAAAATACATATCAAAAGTCTTCCCAATATAGAATATAGAATATAGAATATAGAAATATAAACAAATGAATAAGACACTCTCAAATGGAAAACTAACAAATGACTGGGACGGACGGAGTATTCCCATTGCGACATCGGACATCCCCTACAGAAAAAAGCAATCAAGTAGGCCAAAGTACACATCAGAACTCAGAAGGCGTATACTCCTTGTTCAGAGATGAATACAGTAGCTTATTAAATTGGTTTGTGTACAATGTACATTACTGATGTATGTGTATACAAACGTATAACACCAGCGATAAAGCCTGAATCCCACAATGTGTCGGATCAGCTAACATAAATCACCACTAAAACCGCCAATGGACATTATTATACATAGATAGGTAGGTACAAACACCAGCGATAAAGCCTTAATCCCGCAATGTGTCGGGTCAGCCGACATAAATCACCAATAAAACCGTCAAAGGACATTACTATGTAGATAGGTAGGTACAGATATATCATTATCAAAGATCTAGTTTGTATCATCTTCAGATTGGGGAGCAGGTGATGTATACTTATCAATTGCTTCTGTAATTCTCTCTTTGTCCCTGGTTGCAAATGCCTCCAGCAGAACTCCATTCTTGTAGAAATGAAAGAGAGGGACTTTCTGCAATAAAAAAACAAAATGAACTATCTAAAGCCTGAGGTAAGAATTAAACAGGATAACACCATACATGTTTAGACTTTGGATACAAGGTAACAAGATCAGCAGTGACGGAGCGAACGAGGACCATTAGAAATGGCGGCCGCCTCATGTTTTATGACGCTGTTAGCCAACCTTTTTAGTGAAAATAGTTTACTCTATTACGGAGTAAAGTTCTGTCTTCCTGAATTTTTTCACCCAAAGTAAAAGTCTTGGTTCCGCCACTGAGTCTAGAAAACGAAGGAATTCGTAAATAGTAACGACTTAAAATGTCGAGATAAGAAGAGTGCAACCATGGAGTATGAACACTACATCAAATATATGTGCTGATGGTTTGAGGTTGATTTTATGGAGTTGAAGTCAATTTTAATAAGTTAGACTACCACGAAAACTGCATGTAGAGGAGGACACCAATCAAGTAAAACACTGAAACTTCTCTTGTAATCAGAAGGTTTCCGGCAATGGGTGCTAGACTGGAAGAGAAGAAGAAAGATTCAAACAATAAACAACAGCATTCCCGATGTCTAGGGACATCTGCAAAAGACGGGGATAAGGGACGTTGGATGTACGCAACCTTCTTATGCCCAACTCCTACGTTACACAGAGGTTGTCTTGGTATAACCTTGAAATGATGAAGGCGTTGTGAATTGCATGAAATGACTTAGCTTCACAGTAAAAAAAAGCGCAACCTGGTTTATTAAGTCGTTTTGCTTATTCCGTACTAAATTACTAATATAAGTATAAGAAAAAATAAAATAATACTTCAAGAGAAGAACAAGACTAATGCGCAAAAGGAATGTGAAACCTTGATTCTGAGTCGATCTGCAACTTCCGATTGTTCATCATACTCATCCATTACCTGCAGCGTACGATTTTCTAGTTTGTAACTGAGAAGAAAAAGAGAGCTGATTTATAACCCAACATTCTATTACATTATTGTCAGAAGTTGAGGTATATTACTGATATTTTAAGGTGAAACACGGCACACGTCTGCTAGACTAGATAAAGTCACTGCAACAGCATTAAGGATGCCATTGTGACTCCGTATACACCAAAAAGAGAGTTAAGACTAAACATCAAAAAGGAAACTAGCGGTTTGATGCAATAGAATAACCCCGGTATCTGAAAGAGTCCAAGTATGTTGCTTCTTCTGAACCATTGAAAATTGTTTACCGATGAGCCACAATGAAAACTGGTTGCACTATGTTGAGTTTATGGATCCAATACTTAAGAGGGGGACAAGTATTAAGGACATGTCATCATCAAGCAAATAGGTTCAACACACTAGACTAAAGAATCGCTTAGTTGCCATGGGACTTTAACTCCATCGAAAAAGAAAGAAAAAAAAAACAAAAGAATGATGGCTCACATTATGCTTGAGGAAGATAACAGGAACATCATCATCACCAGACGCTTTGCAGAGTTTAGAAAAGCCTTGTTCAATGTACTTACAACTACCACAAGAAGTTCGATAAAAATCAACGACCACCAATGAATTGGAGCGTTTTGCCTTTTCTAAAATCCTACAAAACTCGTCATCCGAATAAAATTCCCTGACACATTCAGCAGGGCATAACTCATCTTCTTCCTCGTCTTCCTCTGCTATCAATTCTCCCTGTCTTACATTGCTTACACAATTGATCTTAACATCCCGCCCAACTTTAAGCGGAGCAAAATCCGCATTCCAAGTGATTGGCCGACAACCAGAGTTAGAAACGGGTAAGATACGGTTGAGGCGGAAACGAGAGGGTAATATATGGCAATAAGAAACAGTGAGTATAGATCCTGCGATTGGCATGAAAGGAAGTACAATCCAGCTAAATGGGAAGCTGTTAAACAACAGTTATATATATATATATATATATAATTAATATGATGTTCAGTTAATAATAACATAAAGTAAGGAAATAGTAAGATTGGAAAAGGAGAATAAGCGAGGTAACCTGATGGGCGGTGGCAGGGGTGGAGAGAGTAGTTGTAGTTCCCGCCGGAAGATAGAGATTTGAAACGAGTGATGATCAAACTTTGGTGTATATTTATCACCTTATCCATATCTACGTCTTTTACTCCTAACTTTTAAGTCTACACCAGCAATTTTAATGGCCCCATCATTATGTTTTTTAGTTAACTAACATTTCATTTTATTTTTCTCTATAAACAAATGTCCTAATCTCTTTGTCCCGGAACAAATGATTGAGAGAAGGCCACTATATATATATATATTAGGGCTGAGCAAAAATATACGATACGGTTTTAATATACGGATACAATACGGTATACGGTTGTAATTACACGAATTTTCGGGTACACGATACGAATTTCCGGGTATACGATACGGTTTTTAATTAAACCGTATCGGGTCCGGGTCGGAGAAAATCAAAACCGGGTATACGGTTTTTAACACGGTTTAATTAAAAATAACAAAAAAAAAAGTTGTATGTGAAACTTTGGGTTTGATATGCACTATTTGTGTTAAACTTTGTGGGTCAATCTTTGGATGTGAAACTTGCAATGTATGTAACTACTTTGTGGGTGTCAAGTTTTATGTGAAGCGATGAAAGTTTGAATTTTGTCATCTCAAAACTAACTTTGCAAGTTGTTATGTTTCGTAATAATATGCCTAATAGATTATATAGGCATCCTAGTAGTGGGTCGTTACTAATTTTGTGAAATCAATTTTTGATTTTTGACCATTATTAATTAAACCGGATCCGGGTATACGGTTTTCGGGTACCCGGTTTAACCGGGTATACGGAAACCGGGTACCCGGTTAAACCGGGTCGTATCCGGGTATTAATTTTTGGCCTTAGAAAAACCGGGTACCCGATACGGTTATTAAAACCGTATCGGGTACCCGATTTTGCTCACCCCTATATATATATGTGCATTCGACATTGGTATAAGAAAAATGATATGAGCCATATTGAGGCTTTTATACATCTTAAATATGAGTAAAGGATTAGAGTTTAACTCCCTGTACAAATTGATTTAGCTGCTAAAGTTATCAACATGGTATCCATGTCCTAAGTTCAAATCTCGTCAGCATTAAAATCACCCTTTTGACTCTCTGTACACCGATAAAAACTAAACTAATTGGTTTCACCTATAGTGACGAGTTTGTCAAATCCATAAAGTCGGTTAAGAGTTAGTTAGAAGTCGAGTTAGTTAGTGTTGGAAATATGGTATACTTCAAAAGAATCAAAATTACATTATTCTTTATTTAATTGACTAAACTATTTATACTCATTATCCCAAACTAATTTTGTAACACCCTAGAATTTCCACTATTTATTTATTCGAATTAATTAATTATTTCTCGGAAATCCTTATTTTATTAGTTAAGTTATGCTTAATGTTAGTATAGCTTCATTGTTGGGTCAAATCCTCCTTATTATTTCTTATTTGGCCTATTTTCTAAATAAACCCTAGTGCCCATTAGCTTCTCTATAAATACCAAGCTAAACCTAGCCTCCTTCCCTTTCTTTTATTTGAAAACCCTAAACCTAATTCTCTCCTCTCTTCCTCTCCTTTGTGCCGTGTGGTGGCTGCCATTTACCTAGGGTTTCGTGCCCCTTGTTCCGTATTTCTTCATCATAAATCATTCATCTTCGTTCCTAGATCGATCCTAGCCAATCTATTCTTCAATCGTTGTAAGTTTTATATTTTATTTCCATCTTTTCATAGTTTTATGCGCTAGATTATTAATTAGGATCGTTATTATTGTTGGCACGTGTTGATGATGATGGTGAAGGCTTCGTGGACAATCCAGAGGAAGATTGTTATATTCTAGAAGAAGATTTATCGTAGATTTTACGCTAAAAAGGTAACTAGGTTTTCTTCTTTAATTATGTTTATAGAAAGTAAGCATGATTTACATGATATAATGGTGTATGTATGATTTAATTGTATTGTGTATAATATTACATGCATTTAATTGTATTTATTATATGTTCCTTTGTATAATATTATTTGTGTCATCAAGGGTTGCGCGATACAACCCTAGTGGCGTTCTTGTGGTGCCGTGTGCAACGGCCTAGGCACACCAATGGTAGTGGCCTAGGGTTTTATGTTGGCCGTGGCCTCTCTTAAGATGGAGGCCAGGGTTTGGTGATTTATCACTTAGGGTTTTAATTGTTTGAGAAATTAGGGTTTTGGTTTACATCATTAAGGTTATAGCTGAAGTTGCTATAACTTTGCATGTGAGCTACCCTAGTTATACCTATTTGAGTTATAACTTTGAAAGTGACATTATGGTGCGGTGTACTATAACAAGACTCGTTGTGGTGACATGGCAGTTTGTACCGTGGAGTCGACCCCTCGGTGAATTTGTTATAGAGGACTAACCCGTGATGGAAGAGAGTTATAGTTGATGATACTATAACCTCGCACGTATAAAGTTATAGCTTGAAGTGCTATAACTTCACTAAAGTTGAGTGAAAGTTATAGCTGAAGGTACTATAACTTTGATGGAGTTAAGTGAAGGTTATAGTTGATGATACTACAACCTGACAATCCTAACCAAGGTTATAGGTGGTGCACTATAACTCTGCTGGAGTTAAGCGAAGGTTATGGTTTATGATACTATAACCTGACAAGCTTAACCAACGTTATAGCTGGAGTTACTATAACTTCACTAAAGCTGAGTGAAGGTTATAGCTGAAGTTACTATAACTTCAATAAAGTTAAGTGAAGGTTATAGTTGGTGGTATTATAACATTGGATATGCTTTTGTGTCTGGTGTTATGGTAACTCGAACTATAACATGACCTTTGAGGTGCAATGTTATAGGTCAAGATACTATAACCTTAGTCATTGTGCTTGTTTATTTGTGGTGTTATGGTTAGTTGGACTATAACACTATGTTTGCTCATATTATTGGTTATTCTTATTCCTATATTTGGACAGTCGGTTATACTGTTCCTTGGTTGAGTCGTGACGTTGTTCACGCGTTGTTGGGCAGTCAGTAATACTGTTCCTGAGTTATGTCTTGACGTTGTTCACGTATTGGTTTGTGCAGTCAGTTATACTGTGCATTTGTTTGTTGCTGGTTGAATAGATGACGATAGTATAACTTATATACTATCGGCATGAACTAACGCTACCCTTCGGGGATTGGGTTTTATGGTCTATGTTCGGGGGGGTATCAGAGGCAGTTCGTTATACGCTCTGGTCCCCGAGTGTCGTTCGATGTACAGTTAATGCATCGAGGGTCTGGCCAGGTCTTAGACATATGGGCAGTGGTTATACGCCATACATAGTACCGTGGAGGCAGTGCGTTATACGCTCCACACCCGATGGAGGCAGTGCGTTATACGCTCCATCACCTAGAGGCAGTGCGTTATACGCTCTAGGAGTTAGAGGCAGTGCGTTATACGCTCTAACGGGCGTTCGCTCTATTTGCTATGCTTATTGCCAGCTTTGTGCCTTCGGTTTGTGTGTGGGTCGTATTACACCTGTCTGGTATATTGTGCTCATCTAGAGTTGAGTCGTCATGTCAGTTGTGTCAGAGTTCGAAGTCTGTCTTGGTTACTGCAATTGATTGCGTGTGGTATTTCTCATGTTACAATTGATCTACTTATTCTGTTATGGATTGTTGTTATGCTTAGCCTGTTGTAAACATGACTAGGAGAGCACCTAGTTACTCCCGACTGATTGTCGACCCCAATTCTCAGGTTGATTTGGTTGCTGCTTGTCTTGATGTTGGGCTGGAGAGACTTGTGGCAAGAAGAATAATTTATTTAGGAATTTATTTAAGTTAAGAATTATTAATAATGTATTAGTTTAGTTTTGGATTTGAGTATCGATCCGGATTGGTCAGGTGTTTCCGCCACCTTGACCCTATTCATCTTTGTACTCTGATGGGTTATTTCATTATTAAGGTATTTCTTTTGTTTTAAAAATCCGGGTTGTTACAGTTGGTATCAGAGCGAACACGCTCACAACTCTCGCTTAGTAAATGACTAAACTAAATGGATTAGTAAATGAGTGAGAGTAAATGGGTTAGAAACCAATAAGGACTAGTTGGTTACGTTTGTAGAGTGTACGAGTAGTTGCCTGAAGTGGTTCTTAGTTTTACCACTAGAAAAAAAACTTCTGTTTTACAGATGGTGCGCACTGGAACTAGAAACGGAAATGGTAACGAAGCCGATGCTGAACGCATCAGAAGACTTGAGAATGCGCTAGCATCTATGGCTCAAGGATTTACTACTCATCTCAACAACAACAACAACAACCTTCCGCAGCAGTCTGTGTTTGATCGCTTTGCTCGACACCGTCCCCTACCTATGATGGTGCTAATGATCCTACTGCTTTAGAAGCTTGGATTCGGGAGATTGAGAAGCTATTTCTTGCTACTGAGTGTCCTGATGGTCAGAAGGTGAATATCGCTACCTATTTCCTGAAAGATGAGGCCGATAACTGGTGGGCTGTCGCTAGAGCTGGTTTGGAGGTTCAGCCGGAATTTGGCTGTGCTGCTTTCTCTGAAGCTCTAAAGAAGAGATTTTATCCTGAAGAGCTGAGATGGCAAAAGGAGCACGAGTTCCTTCGTTTGTCTCAGGGTTCGATGACTGTTGAGGAGTACACCAACAAATTTGTGAGACTATCACGATTTGTTACTTCTGTGGCTTTGGACGAGGTTTCAATGACTCGTCGCTATGAGAAGAATTTGGCTCCTAAGGTCAGGACTGCTATGTCTGGCATTCCTTCGACTTCGTTCCAGCAAGCTTATGATCGTGCTCTCAGCATCTATGATTCTGTTCTGGCTACTGAGGCTGAGGAAAATGCAAAGACCAAGTTCGTGAAGAGACCGTATATTGCTCCTAGTTCTTATCAGTCGTCCGGAAAGAAGCAGAAGTATGAGTCTCGTCCTTATGCTCCGCGTGATCAGGGTCAAGCTAAGAGAGGTATGAATTGCTTTAGATGCGGGAAGGCTTACCATCCGGGTAAGAATTGCATGACTGGTTCTCCGATCGTTTGTTATACCTGCAAGGAGCCGGGACACAAGTCCATTGATTGTCCCCGGAAGCCTAAGGTTGAGGTTCCAAAAGCTGGCAGAGTGTTCGTTATGAGTCGTGCAGAGGCTGAGGCTAATCCAGATGTGGTTACGGGTACTTTTCTGGTCCAATATTTACCTTCTTTTGTTTTATTCGATACGGGTGCATCTATGTCTTTTGTGAATCCTTTGACGTCCGTGCAGGACTTATCCCTTCCTCATCCGTCAATGCCGCAATTTCCCTCCCTACGGGTGAGATTGTTTCGTGTTCCATTCTATTCAAGGACGTTCCTGTCACTATTGTGGGAGCGATTCTTCCTGTCGATCTTGTCCAATTTAACCTAGGAGATTTTGATGTGATTTTGGGGATGGATTGGTTAGCTCGTTATGATGCTAGATTTCAGTGTAGAGATCAGAAGATTTTCCTCAAGAGTCCTAGTGGTGCTAGATTGTCGTATCAGGGTGTTAGGGCAACGCCAAGTGTGAAATGGGTATCTGCTATGAAGATGGTCAGCATGGGAAGAAAGGGCCATCAAATCTATCTTTGTAGTGTTCAAGATGTGTCTGCAGAACCTAAGTTGGATGAAATTCCCATAGTTAGAGAGTTTCCTGATGTTTTCCCTGAGGATCTACCTGGTATTCCACCTGAGCGTGATGTGGAGTTCTCGATTGATTTGTTGCCTGGTAGTGGTCCCATTTCGAAAGCTCCTTATCGTATGGCACCAGCTGAGCTGTGACAACCCTCGCGAATGCGGAAAAATAAAACAAACAAGCATGTGAGTTATATAGCGGAAATATGAAGTTTTAAAAACCTTTATACATGCAAGGAAAGAATACGAGGAGTGTCAAATATTACAAGCTAAAGTACGAATTATACTACATCAAGAGACGAAGTCTCTCCAAAAAGTTAACAAGTAAAAGTGTTTAGCAAACAAGCTAAAATCGTCTAGAGGTGTTTTAATCCAGGGACAA